>SJYA01012077.1:0-12081 GCA_006410615.1 Neotragus moschatus
ATAAATCCTGTTGCCATCCTTATCTTGTAGGTGAGAAAACTGAAGCTCTGAGAGCCTAGGAAACATGTCCAGGTTTTCAGAGTTGGAAAATGGTGAAGCTGGGTTTTGGACTCATACGATGCTACCCAGGTTCCGTACCACTCCCAGCGCCATTCGTGCTAGACAGCACAGAGTTCTCAAAGGACTGGGGACTCTGTTTACACCATGATGCAAGCCATTCACCCTATAGTGCCAGCTCTTCCCTTAACAGAAACCTGCTCAGACTGCCTTCCATTCTGACGCTAAATGGAGAGATATGTATTAGGAACAGGTATTCTCAACTTGGGTGACTTGTTGCCTCTGGGTGACATTTGACAACGTTGGGAGACATTTGTTAACAGTCACCACCAGAGGTGGGGGTGAGTGTCACTGTCATCTAGAAGGCAGAAGTCAGTAATGCTACTAAAGTCCTACAACCCACAGGACAGTCTTCCCACAAGGAAGAACTTATATGTCAATATCATTGCTGTTGAGAAACCCTGGTATAGAGAAAAAAGAACAGCAACCTACAGAAAGTACTCATAGTTTAACCATATGTACAAACCTGGCAACATTTACCGGTGTCTGCAATTCTAACCTTGATTCTCAACCCAAATATGTAACTTTTTAAGCTCATGCAGCAAAAACAATCTGACAACCTACTCTGTGTGAGATGTCAGTAGGCACAGTATATGCCGGAGAAAGAAGTAATACAAAGTTGGTTCTGCCGTAAAGTATGGTAACTAAGATCTCAAGATCTAGAGTCGAACAGTCCCAGGTTGCAAACCAAGTTGCAGCCTTCCAAGTTGTACAGCCTTCTTTCAGGGCTACATCTTCTCTAACCCTCACTGGCTTCACCTGAGGATTGACAAAAATGAAAGTTTTCTCTTTTATATATTATTGTGGGGTTGAAATAAAACAGTGCATATAAGATGCTTAGCAGAGCTTGTCATTTGGTCATCTCTCCATAGGGTTGCAAAGAATCAGACATGACTGAGCAAATAAGACACACACACACACACACACACACAATAAGCAGCAGTTATCAAAAACAGAGTGAGTCTAAAAAGCCAAAGCTGCTTTCTCAAGTTCACACAGCTCTTAAGTACCATGCTTCCACATACAACAGTAAGACTTGCTTAGTGAGTCTGAGTGTAATATCCTCATGTTCATCTTCCACGGTAGATTTTTGCATACCCTTCTTCCAGGACCTTTATATCTGGGCTGTAACTCAGGGCACAGACTTGCCTTGCTATTTCCACTACACAGCTGGATGGTTCTCCTCATTTGGCTAGACACGGTCTTTCCTGGGGCATTGCAGTTGGAATCACGGCTGCCTTTCATTTGTAAATTTGTCCTTCCTGGTTCTTGAGCCAGCCTGACTAAGGCAGATGGCTTACTAGCCTCAGGTCCACCATAGTGAGTACTGGAAACTGAATCCTGAAGCCTTGAACATCCACCTGGTATCTGGCACTTAGGACACCCTCCCCAAACCTGTGTGCACAATATTTTTTTTTCTGACTTTCCCCTGCTGTCTCAATTCCATTTGTATGTATGGAATGTTCTGCCTCAGTCTCCCTATTTGGCATTCTAATTCAATGATGCTCTAAATTGCTATTTTCTGCCTCAGCCCATTCAGTTATTATCCCAACATTCTGCTACCCACTGGTAGAGGGTTAAGATTTCAGCCTCCCAGCTCCTGAGCATCCTTTTCTAGGTCAATTGATCCCTCTAAAATAGAGATCCTATCTCTTGTCTCTCCAGAGCACCCGCTTAAAGATCTCTTTATGCTACCTTATCCACTGAATCATTCTTATTATATTTTCCTGTGAGAATTTAATCAACCCTGAATATTCATCAGAAGGACTAATGGTGAAGCTGAAGTTCCAATACTTTGGACCCCTGATGCAAAGAGCCGACTCATTGGAAAAGACTCTGATCCTGGGAAAGACTGAAGGCAGGAGGAGAAGGGGAAGACAGAGCATGAGATGGCTGGACGACCTCATCGACTCCATGGATATGAGTCTGAGCAAATACCAGGAAATGGTGAAGGACAGGGAAGCCTGACATGCTGCAGTCCATGGGTCACAAAGAATTGGACACAACTGAGCAACTGAACAATAGCAACAAGAATTTAAAATTTACAGTGTGTCAAGTACTTTGTGAAGTGCTTTACAATCATTCCAACTTCTAACCTGTAGGGCAGTGCTGAGACATATTACCTCATTAAAGAGAAGAAACATGTAAGTAACTAAGGTCACATGGTTTGTAAGAGGCAGAATTAGGATCTGACAGTCCTGTTTATTTTCTGAAACCATACTTATCACATTGAAGCTAAGAGAGGCTATCTTGGGCTACAAAGATTCTTGTTCCAGATTTCTTGACAGGCTCTGCTTCAATAATCAGGTTAATGTACCCAGTCCCTCTTCAAATACGGTCCTTCTCACTCCTCTCCTCTGCCAGTCTCTGATGCATCAATTTAGACATCCTTTCAGAGACCATTGACGTACACCACACTCCAAATGTAAATGCACTAAGGTCTCTACACACTCCTTCTTTCTCCATTAACTGTACAATTTTCCATCTATCCTTTCTGTGACGATAATCCGGACTTCTCTGATGTATATTGGCCCATTACAACCATGACCTAGGGCTGGAAGACTTTGTAATCATCACCATAATCACTAGTGGCAACAGCATCATCACCACGACGACCATCTTGTCACTTCCATCATCACCACCATCATCATCGCTTGGCTTCTATAATGCACAAGAAATTAAACGACTCATGACGACCAGCTCACAAAGTTCGGTTTGGTTAAAAATGTAAGGCATGGACATACGGAAGGATAAGTAAGAATAAGAACAAGCGCTAAGTCTGCCAATATGTATCACAAATGCTTGGGAAAGCGTTAAGTTGGAGCTGTGGCAGGAGGAAAACCAGGAGGGACTGAGAGTGAAGGGAAGAGATGATAGATATGGGTGGGGTTGGCCTAGAGGTCCAATATGATTTGAAATAACATGAAGAGGGCACAGCAGGAGGCATAGTTGTGTGAATAAATATTAGGGGAAATGGGACTCATAGGATTTGCAGTCTCTGGCAAGACAATCATTTCGGCTAAAGCCAGATATCTCTTATGGATTAACAATGAGGAACAGTATGCGAAGTTTGGGGGCTGAGAGAAGGATAAGCCTTGGGCTGGAGGCTCTCTCCCTAGTCCTGAATGAACACATGACTTAGAGTAAGTAGCATGCATGATTAAACGAAAAAGGGGGTGAACAGTGAGCAAAAGCATCTTTGTGTAATACTAGCTCTTGCTAAACATTTTAATACTTACCATTTCATCTGATAATGTGAGCAATCACTTTATAATAAATAATAAATAAATAATAATAAATTAATAAATAATAATAAATAAATAAATAGTAAATAATATCATTTTAAGAATGAAAAAAATGAGAAATCAGAAATATTAAGGTATTTACTTAGGGTTATCCATCTAGGAAGGAAAAGAGCAGAACTTGAACCTGGGTCTGCTGGCTTCAGTTAGGAATACTCAAGAAACCAATATTACATTTCAGGATAAGATGTGAGAAAGGCAAAGTCAAAATTGATTTCAAGAAAATCAGGCAGTGGTCTTTCCTAATTGAAAAGTATGTGGGAAGATGAATATAGACTGGGCTTTGAAATACTAAAATCACAAAGCGCAGGGCTTCCTGTTGACTTGATTGCCCCAGCCTCCCTCACCCGTTTCGACAAGGTTAGTTATAATAACCTCTATCGCCAGGACTATTTTTAAAAAATCAGGAAAATATCCATATTACAGTTTGTTATTAAAAAAGAAAATACATATGGCTCTGTGCTTTAAAACAAACTATTGCTATTTGGGGGATATTTTGATTGGATCAAATTCTTTGGTGTCTACTCCATGATTAATTTTTTCTCCCCCTATAAAATGGAAACAAAAAGGAAGAAAGCTCAGCCCATGTATTTCAATAACAAAGTAGCCACACAGATTCCCCCTGGTGCTGGTAGGCAGCAGAGAAGCAGTCAGAAGGAAGGGGGAAAGTTCAGCAGGAACTAGTCTGAAAAATAGCAGATAGTTTGACAAACGCCAATCTGCTACTCCCCTGCCATGAGTGGACATTTCCCCTCAGAGTGACACTTTTCAATTATGAGATGGTAGCTGAGAGCATTCTGGGCGTATCTGCAGCTGGCTGCTATTTCCTTGCCCAATTTTTTACACATACCGAGAAAATGAACCCTTGTTTCTATAGCCACTCTTTCCCAAATAGTAATAACAAGAGGGCGGGAGAGGATATATGCCTGTGTACCTGTAGCGTAATCGGAGTGTATTATGTACTGAAGTGGTGGTCAGTGAAGCTTTTCTAGGGGAAAAACCTCTGACCTGATTTTGGGGAGTTGATAATGTTCATATTAAGGTAAAATGAAAAACAATTCAGAGGGAGGAAAATGAATGTCCTTTACTTGAAAGCTTCAAGAAGCACTGCACCATCAGGAACACTACGTAAGCAATTTAGTGTGACTAGGTCAGAGTGTGCAAGTAGGGGATAAAGAACAGTCAGGAGAGAACTATGTAGAGATAAGGAGATCATACTCGATCACAGCTATTGATAAAGGCTATGTAAAACATGAGCAATTTAGTGCTTAGAACAATCATTTGCTTCTAGCAAGTGAATATACACTAAATTAAATATTGTTTAATTAACAAACAACTCTGTAAATCTTATACCAGACTCATTCTAAAAATTCTGTTATGAATATAGGCATTGAGGGCTTCCCCGGTAGCACTAGTGGTAAAGAACCTGCCTGCCAATGCAGGAGATGTAAAGTGATATGGGTTCAGTCCCTGGATCAGGAAGATTCCCTGGAGGAGGGCATGGCAACCCGCTCCAGTATTCTTGCCTGGAGAATCCCATGGACAGAGGAGCCTGGCAAGCTGCAGTCCATAGGGTCACAAAGAATCGGACACAACTAAAGCAACTTAACACACACACATGGGAACTTAAGATATGTTCCCTGACTTCAAGAAGTTTATCATCTACTTAGAGAATGAAAAAGCACGGGAAATGTGCATCCATAAAATAAGAACCTGAATTAATGTCCAAAAATCAAGCAGTATTAGGGGTAAATATGCTTGCTGTAGGGTACTGGAGGATAGGTGGTGGTGGGGGTTTCGTCACTTAATCGTGTCTGACTCTTGAGACCCCGTGGACTTAGCCCATCAGCTTCTTCTGTCCATGGGATTTCCCAGGTAAGAATATTCCAGTGGGTTGCCATTTCGTTCTCCAGGGGATCTTCCAGACCCTGGGATGAAATCTGCATCTCCTGTATTCCAAGTGGTCTCCTGAATCACAACCTGACTCTTTACCACTGAGCCACCAGGGAAGCCCATTGGAGGAGAGACAGACCCCTAATAGACTGAGCCTGCCTGCGTGACATCTTAGAAAATGTGGAGGCCAAGAATAAGTGGGAGTTAGAGACAAGTTTAGAGCCATAGGGGTGACAAGGAGCGACAACATGGGTCCAGTGTAGGTCCACCAAATGCAAGACAAATTTGAGAGACTTGCCTAGTCAGTTTGTGGGTGACTGAGTATAAAGTAAAAAGGAATGCATTTACTTTGGAAGAAAATCCTTCAATCTGAGTTTCTTATCTGTCACTTATGGATAATGGAAGTAAATCCTTTCCTTGGAACAGATACCTGTCGCTTTATCAGACTAGCAACCCTCTCCTTCTGGTGGGGCTTTTTCTTCTCTTTTTCAAACTGTATGTCTGCACAGAACCTGTTACACTCTTAAAAGCTTCATTCAACCTTTCCACTATTGGCCATATTGATTGGTAAGAGAGATGAGTACCTGATCCAAGCTGGGCTAACCAGAGTCCTCTCCAGGGAATTTCTATTCAAATTGCACCAAGAAAGGACAGTTGGCCTTCCTTTTGTGATGTGAATTGTGAGATATAAAATGAGAAAGCTGTCATCACCTGTTTTGACAATATTGAAGCAGGTGTTCCGCAATGACAGAAAACAAATACACAGCCAAAAGCAGACACAAGAAGTATATAGAGAGTCCAGGTGGAAGTGCAGTCAAGTTGCGCTGATTCTGAAACTTAAATTTACATATTTCTTCCTCGTGGGTTATGTGTCCGTACTTTTCTTTGGATCTGAGGGATCCTTCCAGTAAATCCTCCATTTTACCAAAGTTAGCAAAAGCTGAACTGCCTTTCTCAACCAAAAGAATTCCAATTAATGTATTTCTAAAGCAACTTCCAAGGAAGACGTAGCATGTTCTTCCTGAGGAGAAATAACAATCCCTCATCTAAATAGGCGTTTAAAAACTGAATGAGTATACATGAGAGCATCTTGCTAAATACAAGTAAGTTGTTGCTGTTGTGCTTATTATTGGAAGAGAAGAGTAGATAGCTTGGCCTCACTAGAGGATGGTATTTCTGGTAGAGAAGAAGATCAGAGTTAGAGGTGAGGTTAAGTTAACTACCAAGTGTTATTTTGCTGGAGGACCCAGGAACTTGTATTAGGTTTTTAAACTAACAACTTCTTTCCATAATAATCCCAAAGTATAGACATTTGTGTGTCTGTACATATGCATAAGTGTGTATAGAAAGTGAGAAGTTGATCAACAATGTAATTGTCTCAATAATTAGTAATTCTCCATGCAGAACTCTTTTGAAAACAGCAATAGCATATCGCTTATCTTCAAGTTCAAATATTGCTTCCTGCTCTCCAAGTAAACATTTTTTCCACCACTGGACATCACCCAAAGAGTAGACCAAGTTACAGTGTGTGAGTCTAATGGCACGGAAAATAGTAACTAAACAGCAAATACTCGGATCTTCACCCCAGAAAGGCAAAAGAGAGCAGCCCACTTTGGGACACACAGTGATCCCACCCACTAGTAAGTCCCGCTTCATGATCCAGAGTCCAGGATCCATCCCCATAATGTCACTCTTCTTTCCTACAAAGAGGGGGGAAGGACGGACTCTCTGGTCCAGTCACTGTAGCGTCCTCCTGCTGAGCTTCCTCACCCATTTTCCATCTTCTCCCAGCTGGCCACCCATCTGTTTACTCTTAAGTCCCAGTTTCTTCCTTTTATATCTGCTAGCCCTCCTAATCTTAGAAAATTGAGATAAATATTCACTTATTAAAGAGATAAATCACTGAGCACATAGTAGGTACTTAGTAAATGTAAATTTATCTTCTACACAGCATTGCACTAAGAGATAGTTTAATTCTTACTAAAATAGCATCTTCCTGATTGTTTTTATTCTGTTTTAGGTCACCAAAAATCTGCCGTCTATGGGGTCGCACAGAGTTGGACACGACTGAAGCGACTTGGCAGCAGCAGCAGCAGCAAGAGATGGTTTAATTCTTACTAAGATAGCATCTTCCTTATTGTTTTTATTCTGTTTTAGGTCACCAAAAATCTGCCATCTATGGGGTCGCACAGAGTCGGACACGACTGAAGCGACTTAGCAGCAGCAGCAGCAGCAAGAGATGATTTAATTCTTACTAAGATAGCATCTTCCTTATTGTTTTTATTCTGTTTTAGGTCACCAAAAATCTGCCGTTTATGGGGTCGCACAGAGTCAGACGTGACTGACATGACTTAGTAGCAGCAGCAGCAGCAGCAGGTCACCAAAAATAGTTGGGTATAAGGCTTTTAGTTTCCCCTCTACTATTCCATTGATCTATAATATTTGCAACAATAAGCACCAAATAACCCCATATCTTTGTCAAGTTCAGTGCTCTGGACTGAGTCAGGGAATATTGTGTAACCAACAGACTTAGTTCAGCCTATAATTATGATTCTTATTAGCTGTAATCATAGGTTATAATAGCATCTGCTAACAGCAACAACAAAACTCTTCCTCATTAATCTGGACCTCACTAATTCGCAATGTGTACTTATTTGACAACCATTAGAACAAAGTTCTTCCCAATGTGATCTGAGAGTAATTTTTAATGCAATTTGAAAAATATTTGGGAAAAGCCTGAGTGTCTCACACTGAGCGAGGCTCTGATACAGAAATTAAAGACACTTCGGGCTACACATTCAGGCTTACTGGGATTTAAATCCTCTAACTGTTATGTTCACATTCATGTGACCTTGGCTAAATTTCAGATTTTTTTAATTTATAAAAGGGATATAATAATGAGTTGTTAAAAACGATGCTTTTAAAGTGTGTAATTCGAGCACGTAACTAGCATTTAATGTATCATAGTTATTATTTTTATTGTTCTTGTCAATGGTGATGATGACAAATAAGTCAGGAGGGGTATAGTTAATGCAGATACAGATGGAAATAATTGCAGTATCCTAGAGTAAAATGTAAACTGCTGTAGTAGAAATATTTACATAGTGTTGTAGGATCATAAATGAGTTTCCAATTAATTTTATCTGAAAGAGACAGGAGAGGATTTGCTATCTGCTCAGAGTCTTGGAGAAGGAGTTTCTTTCTAGGGGTTTGAGGAGACAAAGTGATTAAAGTCATAATAAAGAACCCTCATTATTCTTGAAAATATAACAATCTGGTGTCATTAAGACAAAGATTATCATAAATATAAAATTCTAAAAATAGGTAAAAGGAAGAGTGTATGGAATACATTAACAAAATAAATATCCTTTTCCTGCCAGTGTCAAAGCATTTAAGATGCTTTTTAAAACCCTAATAGAATCATTTAAAGACGATGTGAACTGTGATAATCATACATCCCATCTATTTACTAAAATTTACTTTATTCCCTGGAAGCACTGCTAGGAATGAATCTATGCTATTGTCTCCATGTGAAATAAAACAAATATATTTATTTGAAAAGACTCATCAGTCTAGATGTCATATTGCTTTTCTTAAAAACTATGAGACTAAGGATAAATAGTCACCATGTTAACTGAAAAGGAAAAGAGCACGCCTTGTAGCTCCTGCTTTGTTTCGGTACTATTTTAACATTCTTAACACTTTCTTCAAGGTATAATTGACAAATAAAATTGTAAGGTATTGAAGTGTACAACATGATGATTCAATATACGTTGTAGAAAGACTGTAAAAAGATTTCCCCCCATCAAGTTAATTAGCACATCGGTCACTTCTCATAATTACTTCTTTCTCTCTTTTTTGAGGCGGGGATGAGAGCATTTAAGTTCTACTCTCTTAGCAAATTTCTGTTACACTTCGGTATTAGCAACTACAGTCAACATATTATACATTAGACACTCAGGCTTTATTCACCTTACAAATGAAAATTTAGATGTTTTATTTCTTTGGAGTAACTTTCTCCTATTAGTCGGGGTTAGTGAGATCTGCCTATTGATATCATTACAGGACAAACTATGAATTACCTTGAATAAGTTGTTTAACTCCTTTTATATGATTTCTTTCTCTTTTTGTCAGCTAAGTAAAATTACTCATTTTTCATTTTTACTTATTTTTTATTAGAGTGTAATTGCGTTATACTGCGGTGCTCTCTGCTGTACCAGAAAGTGAGTCAGCTATATGTGTACATGTATCCCTTCCCTGTTGAGCCCCTCCCCCCACCTCCCCATCTCACCCGATGTGACTTCTTTGAGAGAAAGTTCTTCATCAAAATCCTTCTTAGATCCCTAGGGACTGATATATGATTGGTGGTTCATGACGTCATTTGAAGTAAATGAAAGTAGCTCATATGAACATGGGATATTATGTTGAAAAACAGCATCAAGCTGGCCTCTTTCCTAGAAAATTAAATATATATATATCCTACAAATAACCACAAAGAACAAGGAAATATGAGGAGGGACCCAGTATTTCCTGTCAGCATAAAATCTGTGTATATTAGGTAGTAACTGGACATTTCCTTTCACAAAGTCTTCAAGAATGACTCAGTTCCTAAGGTACACAAGGGTTCTATGGCCTGCAGTTCCAAAGAAGATTGAAGAATTGTCTCTGAACTGCTACTAATATGTGTATTTTTTTGAAAGTCTCTCAGTTGTGTCCATCCAGCTCTTTGCAACTCCACGGACTATACAGTCCATGGCCAGAATACTGGAGTGGGTAGCTGTTCCCTTCTCCAGGGGAACTTCCCAACCCAGGGATTGAACCCAGGTCTCCCTCATTGCAGGCAGATTCCTTACCAACTGAGCCATAAGGGAAGCCCAAGAATATTGGAGTGGGTAGCCTATCCCTTCTCCAGTGGTTCTTCCTGACCCAGGAATCAAACCAGGGTCTCCTGCATTGCAGGCGGATTCTTTACCAACTGAGCTATCAAGGAAGTATAGTCCAAATCAACTGTTTAATACTCTCTGACTCCATAGCGTCATGGTATTAATAACCGTCTCAAACATGGGAACTCAAAGTTAAAGTCGCATTCAAAGAAAACACCACCACCAACAACAAAACAATGCCACACTCACACCTTGAATGAGAAAACACTAAATAGGAAATATTATGAGGAAAAACACCATTCCTGAGTATCTGCTGTGTTCCAAGAACTAACATATACCGTCACAATATCATGATAAGCTTAGAGAAAGCACCATTATGCCGATCTCAAAGATAACAAAAGGAAGGGGAAGGGGGTCAAGTAATCTGTTTCGTCTTACACACAGTAACTGGCAAAGCTAATGCTTAAATCATCATTTTCTTACTTCAAAAGTTTGTTTTCTTTCTTTTTTTTTTTCCCCTTAAACAGCTATACCAAAGAATTCTTGTTGTAACTTAAAATTTACATGAAAGGAATAGCTGGATAAAATAAATTTTGAAAACTGTGTTCATTCCAGTTGTGTGAGTATGAAAGTCGCTCATCTGTATCAGCTTCTTTGTGACCCCATGGGCTGTAGCCTGCCAGGCTCCTCTGTCCGTGGAATTCTCCAGGCAAGACTACCGGAGTGAGTAGCCAGTCTCTTCTTTGGGGGTCTTCCCAACCAAGGGTCTGAACCCAGGTCTCCTACGTGCAGGCAGATTCTTTACCATCTGAGCTATGAGGGAAGCCCTCATCCCAGTTACACAGACTTAACTGTGATAATCTGCATTGATTCCAAGATGGGATATAGAATATGTAACATCATGTTTTCCAACAGTGCCCTCTTTCTTATTTTTTTAAATCCTTATAGAGATTGAAACAACCTACATTCGTTTATTCTTGCATCCAAAAATATTTAGTAAATAAATGGCTAAACTATGATATACACGTAAGGCTAAAAATGTGTGTAAAAATCATAATATAAGCACTTGCTGTTGTTCAGTTGCTTAGTTGTGTCTAATACTTTGCAACCCCGTGGATTGCAACACATCAGGCTTCCCTGTCCTTCACCATCTCTTGGAGTTTGCTCGCACTCATGTCCATTGAGTGGGTGATGCCATCCAATCAACTCATCCTCTGTCGACCCCTCTCCTCCTGCCTATATCATTCCCAGCATCAGAGGTTTTCTAATGAGTCAGCTCTTCACATCAGGTAGCCAAAGTATTGGAGCTTCATCTTCAGCATGAGCCCTTCCAATGACTATTCAGGGTTTATTTCCTTTAGGATTGATTGGTTGGATCTCCTTGCAGTCCAAGGGACTCTCAAGAGTCTTCTCCAACACCACAGTTCAAAAGCATCAATTCTTCACCACTCAGCCCTCTTTATGGTCCAACTCTCACATCCATACATGACTACTGAAAACAAACAAACAGACAAAACAAACAAACAAACAAAAACACATAGCTTTGACTAGATGGACCTTTGTAGGCAAGGCAATGTCTCTACTTTTGAATATGCTGTCTAGGCTGGTCATATTTTTTCTTTCAAGGAGCAAGCATCTTGCACTTTCATGGCTGCAGACACCATCTGTGGTGATTTTGGAGCCCCCCAAAAATAAAGTCTCTCATTGTTTCCATGGTTTCCCTATCTATTTGCTATTAAGTGATGGGACTAGATGTCGTGATCTTAGTTTATCGAATGTTGAGTTGTAAGCCAGCTTTTTCACTCTCCTCTTTTACCTCCATCAAAAAGCTTGTAAGTTCCAGTTAGCTTTCTGCCATAAGGGTCGTGTCATCTGCATATCTGAGG
>SJYA01012078.1:0-12078 GCA_006410615.1 Neotragus moschatus
ATGTCATAAAAGCAGAATACTTATCTCCGAGCCACTGAACCTAGGAGTTATACTAACAGGAGAGAAGTCTTTAGCAGGCAGGCCCCAGGCCATATGTGGGAGTGTTTCAACTGACTTGCAACTGACATGAGCACACACATCTGCTTCTGTATCTAACAGGACTTGAGATTTTTTGGTGAAAAAAAAAAGTGTCTGATTTCCCTTGAACACACTAGGTGGGCACTCCTGCCCCGGAGCCCCAGGCTGGGCAGAGTCCCTTTGCAGGGACATAGGCACTTCCGTCCACCTGCTCACTCATTCACTTTGGTACTTCACCTGCATGCTCATGCCTACGAGTCTGCGACCATCACCCCCAGAGCCAGAAGCTTGAGGGCGTGTCACCTAGGCAGTGGGTTTCCTACCGTGCTCCCCAGGGACCCTCCTAGGGCCGGAGCTGGCAGAGACCAGATGCCCCACCCAAGCCTGCATGAGCTTTCCTGTTTTGAGTTTTGACAAACACACATACACACATTTCCCCTCTTCCCCAGTCCTGGATACATTTTCCAGATACAGTTGTATTGGTCTTAGGATACATAGTTCAGGTTTAAAAACAAACGAACAAAAAGTGTATGTGTATGATATACAGACATTCATATATTATATGATTTTAATGTATATGTGCATATATTAAATATAGAAATATAAGATATAATTTAATATGAAATATATATGTACATATACATGATTTTTGTTTGTTTCCTCTGAAGAATCTTTCCAGGACCAAAACAATTTTGAACCTATTTATCAAGCTCAATTTTATCATTAAAAAAAATCTGTAATATTTATTTTTTTAAACTAATTAACTAATTTGGCTGTGCCAGGTCTTAGTTGTGACATGCAAGATCTTTAGCTGTGGTACGTGAACTCTTAGCTGCGTGTGAGCACGTGGGATCTAGTTCCCTGACCAGGGATCAAACCTGGGGCCGTTGTATTGGAAGTGCAGAGTCTTAGCCACTGGACCCCCAGGGAAGTCCCCCAACTTTTTCTTTTATTCTCTTTACTTTTATTTATTTATATTTTACTTTACAATACTGTATTGGTTTTGCCATACCTTGACGTGAATCCGCCACAGGTGTACATGAGTTCCCAACCCTGAACCCCCCTCCCACCACCCTCCCCATATCATCTCTCTGGGTCATCCCAGTGCACCAGCCCCAAGCATCCTGTATCCTGTATCGAACCTAGACTGGCGATTCGTTTCTTACAAGATAGTATACATGTTTCAATACCATTCTCCCAAATCATCCCACCCTCTCCCTCTCCCACAGAGTCCAAAAATCTGACACATATATATGGAATTTAGAAAGATGGTAATGATAACCCTGTATGCGAGACAGCAAAAGAGACACAGATGTATACAACTTTTTCATTTTAGAGTCAAGTCCAGAGAGACAGAATGACTCAAACTGGGTCACCTAGTTAGTTAAAGGCAGAGCCAGAAGAGAAGCCGCTGGCCAGTGTCATGGGGCCATTCCTGATTTCTAGGCTGAGTGGTGTGTCTTCTCTCCGGCCAGTGCTCTGCAGGGCTCTGGGCAGTGGTGCAACGGAGCAGCTTGGTAACATCCAGGAACCAAGTACCAGGGCTGCGGGGGAGATCGGGGCAGAAGACAGGCAGACTGCCCTTCCCGGGGCCTGCCTGGTCCCGTGGCCATTGCCTGTTTCACATCTAACTCGTCCCTAAAAGGGAGACTTGGACAACCTGGAGGTTAGTTCACCAGCTCAGTACCTGGAGGAGGTGCCTCCTGTCCTCATGCTTCTTTCTAACTTCTTCAGACCGTGTTTGATAGTTTTCCAATAATCTCTGGGCCACATTTCTTAGAGCCGCTGCTCCTGCTTCTCTGGAGGCTTCGAGCTAGAAACAGAAGGTCACTGTGCACGCTCTGACATGTACAATAAGAAGGGTTAAAGACAGGGCAGTTTGATGGGCAACCAAAAGCACAGTCTGTAACCAAACCATATGCACCTTCATAGACAATGGCTAGGAGGAAAGATGCTGTTACCTGGTAAGAAGAAAGCATAAAATGAGAAGGCCCTGTTTATTGGGGCTGTCATGAAAGTGATTAGCACTGGGCAGCTAAGCAAGAGCTAAGAACAACACCCTGCATTAAAGACCGCACCCTGTAAAGTGTTCCCTGGTGCCCCGCTGGCTTATACACAAATTTGCAAGCGTTTTATCATCAGTGGCCACGACAGTACTAAAAATGTATTTCCTGAAATAGAAGCTGGATAAGATTGAAGTACTAGGGGCAATAAAGTGTCATGAATCTTTCAAGGATTTCACCTAAGAAATAATCAAGGATGGCTACAAAGATATACCTACTAAATCACTGTAAGACTGTAAATGTGCCAAGTCGCTTCAGTAGTGTCCAACTCTTTGCGACCCTATGGACTGTAGCCTGTCAGGCTCTTCTGTCCATGGGATTCTCCAGGCAAGAATTCTAGACTGGATTGCCATGGCCTCCTTCAGGGGATCGAATCCCGAACCAGGGATCGAACCCGTGTTTCTTATGTCTCCTGCATTGGCAGGTGGGTTCTTTACCAGGAGCGCCACCTGGGTAGCCCTATAAACTGTATATAAATAAGCCAAAAAAGGAAACTATAAGGTACCAACAAGTAATTAGCTAAACAAAACAATGAGACATTTCACTATGAGTGCTCTAACTTATATGCAATTATTAATATTTAATTATTGTATATGTAAAGATTTTTAAATTTTATTGCAGTAAAAACACTTAAACATGAGACTTACCCCATTAACAGATTTTTAAGTGTACAATACAGTATTAACTATAGGCACAATATTCTACAGTAAATCTCTAGAATTCACTCATCTTGTACATCTTGAAACTATACCCATTGAACTTTTGTAAAATCATTTTAATAATAAAAATTATCTTCAAAATAAAACAGTGAGATTAAATTTATCAAGTGTAAAACGGCTTCACTGAGTTTGTGAGCACACTGTGTGGATTTATGGATATATATGGATGTCTACCTGCTTTCTCAGAAGCATGACTCTATCTTGTTGGCTCAAAGGCTCAAAGTACAAAAGGAGAACTTCCTCCTACTGGTCATACCTTGATTTTCAACACTTCATTCTCTTTGTTCATTTCTAAGAGCTGTAGGTCTTTTCTTTTTATCCTTTCCATGAGCGGATCCAAACTGCCGCAAGAGGAATCCACCGCAGAGTCAGAGCCATTTTGAATGTTTCCACAGCGCTGAAATGAACAAACAAGAAAATCACACCCCTGACTTTTCTTTTACTCTACTAATTTTGATAACAATAATTATCGCTCAGTATTACTTCTGTCAATGGAGGAGTAAATGGCAACCCATCCCCAGTATTCTTGCCTGGAAAATCCCCTGGGCAGAGCAGTCTGGCGGGCTACCGCCCATGGGGTCACAAAGAGTCAGACACCACTGAGCACAGCGCAGCACATTACATTCATCAAGGAAGACTCAGGTCAACACAAATAAATCTTTTGACTCTAAAATATCAATGAGAAATTATAGATGAAGCAGCTGACCTCTATATTTGCACAAATTTGAATAGATCCTTATATTGAAAGGAGAGAAGAAGTACATCTTTCGTGCCTTTCACATTCTCTAAAGTCTCACATATACTATTAAGACTTTTGAGGGGATCCATGATATCCACAAAGCCAGTTGGCTTGTTTCTTTGTATCTATGTTGTTTGCTGATCTTCTGTGGTTTGAGATGCCTGAGGCAGACCCACTGGAAACAGCTCATCTACGTCCCCAAGAAGCTCCAACAACCTCCCCATTGTTCTAGCCAATGGCTGACACTGGAGTGGCTTCCATTTCTTCCTCCAGGGGATCTTCCCGACCCAGGGACTGAAGCGGCATCTCTTGGGTCTCCAGCATGGGCTGGCAGATTCTTTATCACTGAACCACCTAGGAAGCCCTCGGGGTTGATAACCAGCCCTGGATTTACTCAACTCGGGAACAGTAAATGACGCAGCAGTTCCTGCTCGCTTTCTGAAACCCTTTTCTGCTCATCTTCAATGGCTCCATTCTCTCCCACCTTTCCTCTTTACTCACTAGCTTCACTTCTTCCCCTCCTGTGATGATCCCTCTTCTTCTTCTTCCCAGTGTCTAAATACCAGAAATCTTAGGACTCTGTGCTTAGGTTTTCTCTCACTTCTATCCACACTCATGTGTTTGGTCATTTCCTCCAGTTTCAGAACTTTAAATACCATCCTTACTCTCCAAATCTCTACCCCATAGTCTGAGCCTTCTAGCACAGACCTCTGCCCTTAACTCCAGAATCAGCTATCCAACCATCCATTAGAACCCTCACATGGAGGGCTACAAAGCAACTCAGCATAGTCAGAACTGAATGTTTGGTCTTTACTGTCATTCACAACATTAATCATTTTTCCAGTTTTCGAGCACTTAAGGAAATAATTGGCGCTGGCTGTGTTAGTTTGGGAGATGAGGATGATAAAGACTATGTTCACGCATCGTCGTATGGTACTTTCTAGCATTCTCTGTGGCCATTCTACACAGCAGATGACACTGTTATTGATGAGCTACAGGTGGTTCCGATGAGTTTAACCTGGCATAACCCAGACTAGGGTAAGTGCAGAGTGCTTAAAATTATGAATAAAAGGCTGGTCATGGGGGAAGGGCCTAATGGCTCCAGCTGGGTATCAACTGGTGTGACCCAGGCGAACCTAAAAGTCTATACTTTTGTCTATCACTGTAACATGTTGCTTCCACTTATCCTAACTGGGCCAACATCTTCCCATATACTTTAGATGAGTATGTCAAGTTTAAAATATTTAAGTAAGATCTGGCCACTCCAGGCTAATCCTAATAATGACATCTGTGGTTAAATATTTCATACATATGCTCGTTAATATCTTTAGATACCAACGAAAGATTTAATACTTGACATGCAAAGAATAAGTCAATAACATCAAAGTTATTTAAATGAGGTCTGTACGGCTCTATATTCACTTACTGAAGGAATAAAAGTGGCACATTTTGATAAATTCATTACCTTCGCATCTAGTCTGTGATTTGTGCTGCTATGTCTTACCTCATCTCTAAATATTTGATTTCGGATCTTTTCCAGAGTAGTTCGAATCTAAAAGAAAAAAGAATATTTTTTTCAAAGGCATTTAATCCCCCAAACTTTCTTTTTCTATACCAGTTACAGGGTACCAAATGTATCTGAAAGTAACACATACATACTGATATCATATTTAAACAACTGCCATCAACTTAATCTACATTTATGCTAATGTTGTTTAGATTGCCGAAAATGAGCATTTTTGTCTTTAAAACTATTCCTTAGGCAAACCTAAAATATAACCCAAATGAATGTTATACCACAAAGTAATTGCTATTTAGTAATTAGTGTTTAATACTATTTAGTTCTATTTTTTTATATAGTAATTTCCTACTAATTTGCTATTTGGTAATGACTATAAAACAATTACTATTGGTAATCACTACAAAATAATTACTATTCAGTAATTACTACGAAATAATTACTATCCAATAATTACTACAAAATAATTACTATCTAGTAATTACTAGAGAATAACTACTATTTAGCAATTACTAGAGAATAATTACTCAGAGGAGATCGTACAAATTTATACATGAAATATAAGCTTCATGTCTTGGTGATCTATGGAACTGCAAGACACTCAAAGATGAATTACTTGACCTGAATAATTTATAAACTGTTGCTGCTGCTGGTAAGTCGCTTCAGTTGTGTCCGACCCTGTGCGACCCCAGAGATGGCAGCCCACCAGGCTCCCCAGTCCCTGAGATTCTCCAGGCAAGAACACTGGAGTGGGTTGCCATGTCCTTCTCTAATTCATGAAAGTGAAAAGTGAAAGTGAAGTCGCTCAGTCGTGCCCGACTCCTAGCGACCCCATGGACTGCAGCCCACCAGGCTCCTCCGTCCATGGGATTTGCCAGGCAAGGGTACTGGAGTTATAAACTAGCTATGTCCAAATTCTCCCATCTGTTCTAAAACACGTTTTATGAGAATATATACTTTTGTCAGCCATTATCACCAGATTTTCTGTAAGATTTCACACTTTTAATCATGTGCAACACGTAGTCACTGGCGATAGTCACTCTGAACTGCTTAAGAGGATGTTCCTCCCTGGGTAAGGAAAGAGAGGAAGTCAGCACAAAGGGTAAACATCTAGCTGGCAACAAAGTCTCCACGCTTATGAAAGAGCTAAGAGATGTATGGAACAGCAGAACAGGACGCCCCTGGTGGTGCACTGGATAAGAATCCACCTGCCAATGCAGGGGACACGGGTTTGATCCCTGATCCAGGAAGACTCCACATTCCGCAGAGCAACTAAGTCCGTGCTCCACAACTACTGAGCTTGAGCCCTAGAGCCCACGGGTCACGACTACTGAGCCCGCAACCACTGCGACGCAGCGCTCCAGGGCCTGTGCTCCGCAACCAAAGAAGCCAACCCAAGGAGAAGAAGGCACACCACAGTGAAGAGAAGCACCCGCTTGCCCCGCATCTAGAGAAGGTCCACGCACAGCAATGGAAACCCAGAGCAGCCCAAACAAACCAACAACCACAAAGACAAAAATCCAGGAGGATACAGGGTGAAGAGTAGGGGACAAATTAAGCATCAACAGGTGTTCCAAATCCTCCTGGTCCTTTACTCAGTTTTATTCCAAGTGGAGAACAGAGGCTCATACCCTCAAGAGAAACGGTTACACACTCAAGAGAAATGCACCCATGTGTGCATGTCAGCTGGTTGTCCTTTGCCAAACTAGGTTTGTGCTTCCTCACATATTCTAGGGAGGGAGAAACAAAGCCCGCTAATTTGCAGCAGACTTTCCCATAGAAACTCACAGCGTGCTAATATGATTTCCAGCCCCACATACCTTTCTCACGTATTCGGTCTCTTCAATAATGTGAGCTGATGGGGACTGGCACAAGGCAGAATCATCTTCCGTCTTCCCCCCCTGGGGCACTGTCGTGGTCCCCGTTACTGCTGTCATCGTGACATCCAGCTTTAGGAAAACATAAATCAGTTGGACAAAACTAATTCCTTTGATGTTGTAATTCTGTGGTTGTAAACTGAACGGGGTTCTGCACTGGCACTCTAATCAAATGGCACCCCACTCCCGTACTCTTGCCTGGAAAATCCCATGGACAGGGGAGCCTGGTGGGCTGCAGTCCATGGGGTCGCGAAGAGTCGGACGCGACTGAGCGACTTCCCTTTCACTTTTCACTTTCATGCATTGGAGAAGGAAACGGCAACCCCCTCCAGTGTTCTTGCCTAGAGAATCCCAGGGACAGAGGAGCCTAGTGGGCTGCCGTCTATGGGATGGCACAGAGTTGGACACGACTGAAGCGACTTAGCAGCAGTAGCACCATATTGTAAGTGCTTAATAAATGTCTATGGAGCTAATATAAGATAAAATTATATGTATATAAAAATGCACACATACACACATACATATAACTTACAATAAGGGCTTCCCAGATGACACTAGTGGTAAAGAATCCACCTGCCAGTGCAGGAGACGCAAGAGACCTGGATTCAATCCCTGGGTCAGGGCAGCTGTCCTGAAGAAAGAAATGACAACCCACTCCAGTATCCTTGCCTGGGAAATCCTATGGACAGAGGAACCTGATGGGCTACAGTCTACGGGGTCCCAGAGTCGGACACGATTGAGAACACAGGACATGTATAACTTACAGACATGTAAGTATATCATTTTACATGTCATAGAGACCTTTAATATTCTGCATTTTATTTAACTCTCAAAAGCCTGTAAAGGCCATATACCAAAGAACTATTTGTAATAAGAAAATATCGAGAAATGTGCAGATGCCCGCAAAAAGAGGACTGATTAAATGAACTTCCTACCTCTTCCCTAGAATATATTTCTTAAATGAAAAAGCACGGGGCAGAAAAGGATACATAGCATCATAATTTCCCTAAGGAAGGTGAGAAAGATGGAAGGAGAAAATCTGTGACTTATAGTTTTGACACTGAACAGTGCAATTATTTTACCTAATTATAAAATGTAACTAAATTAAAAGGAAAAAATATCTTCCAACATAAAAACAAGAAACAAATACATCTGCCTACCAAATTGGTGGCATATCCACATGAACTGTTTGCAGTGACACATGGGTGCTCACTCAGTCATGTCCAGCTCTTTGCAACCCTGTGGACTGTAGCCCGCCAGCCTCCTCTGTCCGTGGGATTGCACTGGCAGGTGGATTCTTTACCACTGAGTCTCCTGAGAATCCTGGGACTGATTTTCCCAGGTGTGCTATGTCCTAAGAGCAAAAAGAATCACAAAGCAACCTTAAGCTGTACTCACTAATAATACTGTTAGTGGAAACACTGCTATTGCTACTTTGAAACTACTATATGTGTGCGCATGCGTGCATGCGAGACTCCCACATGACAGAAAACGTAGAATGAAGAAGTCACTGCCTTAATTAATGTCTCAAGAGCCAAGATTTTTATCATAAAGGAAAAAATTCTAAATTAGAACCAAAAATGTTCTGTAAAAGTCTTATAATCCAAACTGAAACCATGAGTATAAAATATTTATCTTCATTTAAAAATGCATATTCCAAGTCTATCCACTGAAAATTTAGAAATAGAACCAATTAACACTCCCAGTGCTTAGACTGTGGTATTAGTACACGATTTTCTGTGAATACGAAAATGCAACCAGGGCTTTTCGACTGATGTAGATCTGAGGCAAGAAGTGCAGAAGGTGAGACTGAGATACCTTGTTGTATCAGAAAGCGGAAAAGTGACCAAATACTACTTGCATAAGACACAAAGACCCCACCTGAAGAGGAATGACTGTGACTGATTAAAACATATCAAAATTTTTTTAATTCTTGAAATTATGTTAACAAGAGAAAAACCACCACTATCACCAACAATCCTCAAACTCACCAGAGACAGCCCACCATTACATTAAAAATTAGCCCAGAAAAGAGAGCAAGGGGGAATGCAAACAGACATTTATTTTGCCTTTATGATACAAATCTACCCTATATCTCTTAACCATATAGTCAACCACATAGTAACCATATAGTTGATTATGAAAATTGTACTAAAGAATTCCTGCCAATAAATCCAAAAGGACTGATAGAATTAGAAAACTTACTTTTTGCAACCCCTTATGAGGTGACAGATCCAAGCGACAGTCATCAACCAGTGCTGAAAACACTAGGCAAGAGGTTGATGAAGAACGCACCAATCCCAGGGACTCCACTAACTGATCGTATCAGAAAAGTGGAAAAGAGGCAACCAGACATTGTGTTCTCTAGATGTGGTACAATCACAGGTAGAAACCCCACCTGTGAGGTGTGAAGTCCCTCTATCTACCAGTGGGAAATATCGGAAAAAGAAGAAACTGTTCAATGAATCTACAAGGGTGAAGGCTGCAAATAGCCAAATCCAGATCACATAAAATTCTACAAGACAAATTATTATTCCTTCCACAAAATAATTATATGAAGCAAGATGAGAAGAGAAATTTTCATAAATTATGAATTTTAAGAAACATATGACTAGATACAATACATGAATCTTTGTGCAAGTGCGTGCGTTCTCAGTTACTCAGTTGTGTCCAACTCTTTGTGACCCCGTGGACTGCAGCCTGCCAGGCTCCCCTGTCCAGGGAATACTGGAGTGAGGTATCATTTCTACTGCAAGTGATCTTCTCGACCCAGGGATCCAAGCCATGAATCTGGTGTCTCCTGTATTGGTTGCTGCTGCTGCTAAGTCACTTCAGTTGTGTCTGACTCTGTGCGACCCCAGAGATGGCAGCCCACCAGGCTCCCCTGTCCCTGGGATTCTCCAGGCAAGAACACTGGAGTGGGTTGCCATTTCCTTCTCCAATGCATGAAAGTGAAAAGTGAAAGTGAAGTCGCTCAGTCGTGTCCGACCATTGCAGGTGGATTCTTTACCACAGAGCCACCAGTGAAGCCCCGGGTCTTCTTTGACTCCTGATTAAAATAAACCAGTTATATAGACATTTTTTAAAAAACTAGGGGAATTTTAACACTGACTGGATAACAGATGCTGTTAAAGAATTAATGCAGTTTTGCAAAGCATTATTTGCAATTATTGTCATTTTAGATGTGATGATGGAATTATGATATTCCTTTAAAAGATCTTATCTGCTGGTCACACATACTGAAATATTTGAAGGTTAAATAATATTATACTTGGAATTTTAAAGAGAATATTTTACTCTCGTGTTTAAAGAGAGGGAAAAGTGGGGTGAGATTAAGACAAAAGACGTTTGATAAAATGCAGTGAACTGTACAGTGGGATTCTCTGTAGTTCTCCACCATTGGGCTCCTGTTTGAAAGAGTAAAGAGCTAAAAAGTGAGATAAAAGCCCAGTGAGGTAGTATTATTAATTTCATATTACTAATAAAAAAGTTAAGATTATTGTAGGTGATGTTAACTTACCCAAGATCACAGTAAAACTAACAGAGCTGAAAATCAAACCTTTGCCTTCTGGACACCAAGATCAAGAGTCTTTCTATCACATTAAGGCCAGATTCCCTGGTGAGAAAAAAATGAAAATTTAGCAATGACCCCTGCTGTTAAAACGCACAAAGAATTTTCATATTTGCTAGCATCAATTTAGAACTAAATAGCTTCTGTGGATGATTCAAAGTCCTGCATTTATCCTTTAATCTTCAATGAAATTAACAGAGTATGCCAAGAATTTTCCATTTTATGTTAAATCCTCTTAGACAGCCACTGTGGCTTCTATTTGTTTCAGGAACTTGACTTGGCTGTAGCAGCTTTGCAAAATCTGCTTTTATTTTTGTTTTTTTCCAGAATCTGAGCAGAGCTACGTCTGTTATTTGGTCCTCTGAAGTCTCTTCTGGGATTAAGTTCTTAGCCTGAAACAACATTTAAATGGTGGAAGGAAAAGAAATGCCCATAGAGACAATAAACAATGTGTCTGGAAATGAGAGAGGAGTGGTCAGGCTGGGGTGGTGGTCATCCATTCAAGGCCAGGATTCCAGGCTGCCTTCCCACCTGTTAGGACAGTCTATGAATGGTCCTTATCTCTTTTAATGGTTCCAAAAAAATTCGAAAGAAAAATAACATTTCATGACACATGAAAATTATATGAAGTTCAAATTTAGTGTCCAACAGATGAAGCTGTAGTTGAAAATAACCATGGCCAAGCACTTACATGTCGTTACGCTGCTTTTGCACTATAACAGCTCTGCTGAGCAGATTTGAGGCAGAAAATACACGGCAAACAATGTCTAAGATACTGACTATCTATTTGGTCCTTTACGGGGAAATGTTTGCCCTCCTGTGGGGTGAAGAAGGGCAGCTGCTGTTGCTGCTAAGTTGCTTCAGTTGTGTCCGACTCTGTGCAGCCCCATAGACGCAGCCCACCAGGCTCCCCCGTCCCTGGGATTCTCTAGGCAAGAACACTGGAGTGGGTTGCCATTTCCTTCTCCAATGCAGGAAAGTGAAAAGTGAAAGTGAAGTCGGTCAGTCGTGTCCGACTCTTAGCGACCCCATGGACTGCAGCCCACCAGGCCTCTCCATCCATGGCATTTTCCAGGCAAAAGTACTGGAGTGGGGTGCCATTGCCTTCTCCAATGCAGGAAAGTGAAAAGTGAAAAGTGAAGTCGCTCAGTCATGTCCGACTCTTAGCGACCCCATGGAGTGCAGCCCACCAGGCCCCTCCATCCATGGGATTTTCCAGGCAAGAGAACCGGAGTGGGGTGCCACTGCAGCAGACGGGAGCAAAAGGAGGAGGCAAATAGAGGCAGACAAAGCCTCGGTCTGAGGTTTTTGTTGCTGTTTCTCTTCAGTTCACTCTCCTTTGGTCTACTCTCCCATTTTGGTGATTTCCCTTCTCTTTTATTTTCAGTGGGTTATACACTGTGAACATTACCAAATGATAAGGGACACTACATCATAGAAATTAATCACTCTTTAGAATGAACCTCACCGCATTCTGTCTTTCATAATTTGAAAATCACATCAGGCCTCTCA
>SJYA01012080.1:0-12089 GCA_006410615.1 Neotragus moschatus
ACTGCAGATGGTGACTGCAGCCATGAAATTAAAAGACGCTTACTCCTTGGAAAGAAAAGTTATGACCAATCTAGATAGCATACTGAAAAGCAGAGACATTACTTTACTAACAAAGGTCCATCTAGTCAAGGCTATGGTTTTTCTAGTGGTCATGTATGGATATGAGAGTTGGACCATGAAGAAAGCTGAGCGCTGAAGAATTGATGCTTTTGAACTGTGCTGCTGGAGAAGATTCTTGAGAGTCTCTTGGACCGTAAGGAGATCCAACCAGTCCATCCTAAAGGAGATCAGCCCTGGGATTTCTTTGGAAGGAATGATGCTAAAGCTGAAGCTCCAGTACTTTGACCACCTCATGCGAAGAGTTGACTCATTGGAAAAGACTCTGATGCTGGGAGGGATTGGGGGCAGAAGGAAAAGGGGATGACAGAGGATGAGATGGCTGGATGGCATCACTGACTTGATGGACATGAGTTTGGGTAAACTCTGGGAGTTGGTAATGGACAAGGAAGCCTGGCGTGCTGCGATTCATGGGGGTCGCAAAGAGTGGGACAGGACTGAGCAACTGAACTGAACTGACTGAACTGAAAAGTGACAGGATTAGTAGTGGGACCTTTAGGACATGATTAGGTTATGATTAGTGGAACCTTCTTGAATGAGATGAGAGCTCTTATAAAATTTCCTGGCTTCCCCAAGTGTGGATATGACAAGAAGTCTTAAGAGGGCCGTGGCCTCACTGTACTGACACTAGGACCTCAGACTTCCAGCCTCCACAACTGTGAGCAATAATCTGCTGTTAATAAGCTACCCAGCCTGCGGCATTTTGTTACAGCAGTCCAAACAGACTAAACCACATTCTGACTATGGGATGGTGAACTTCCTGTGCTGGAATTATTCAAGGAAAGGATGACTGACCACCTACCGAGAATGTCTGGGGACTCTGTCTCAGCCTCCACAAATCATTTAATTGATGATATAGGCCCCAATCTTTTCTGTTTGTGATAAAAATTGGACCCTGGGGTCGTAAAGAGTCGGACATGACTGAGCAACTGAACTGAACTGAACTGAACTGAAACTGGCTACAATATTAGTAATTTAACAAAGCCAAGAAAACAAAATATAATGATAAAAAGCTATCAAAAAAGATATTTTAAATAAAGTTGAGAAGGAAGAAAGATATCCTAGAGAGTTTTGTTTTGTTTTAAAAAAAGAATATTTATTTATTTGGCTGTACAGGGTCTTAGTTTCGTTGCAGCATATGGGATCTAGTTCCTTGACCAGGGATCAAACCTAGGCCCCCCCTGCATTGGGATACAGGGTCTTACTGGATCAGCAGGGAAGTCCCTGTCCTAGAAATTCGTAATGAAGAGCTCCAGGTACTCTCAGTTCAGACACTGACAACATTCATTCTGTTGTGGAAATTATTTTTTAAAGGTTCTAAGGAAACATGGGGAATGTAAAGTCCCTTATAACAGGGAGTTCATGAAGCTATGGAAACTCTGACATTAAAGGTATTTCTTTGTGTCCTTATTTTTGAGATGAGAACCTTTCGACTGGAGAGGGTTTTAAGCTCTGTACTTTCTTTCTGATCATCAATTTTTCACCTTCTCTTGTGCAGGTACTTATTCCTTTTACAAAATGGGGCTGTATATTAGGCTTATTGGATTTAGGGAATGAAAATATAGGATGTTGAGTGAAATCTGAACTTCAAAACAATTCTTTTAAAATGCATATGCCTTAAATACCTTGTGTGATATAATGTATACTTAAAAAAATTATTCACTATTGATCTGAACTTCAAATTTAACTAGGCATCCTTTATTTCATCTGACAATTCTCTGCGACCCAAACTTCAATTCTCTCTTACCTCTCAGAGAGATCTCTGCTGAGCCTCTCCCTGCCCTTCTCCTGGCATCCTCTGGGGCAGCAGGCTTTAGATTCTCAGGAGCCTGACCCCATCCTGCAAAGGGGCTCAGCTCCACCTCATTTCCAACCCTGTCCCCCTCCACCCTACCCCAGTCAAGAGGAGACTTTCAGGAAACTGGGGAAGGCACTTTTTGGCGAGGTTGCAAAAGGATTGCAGCCAATTGCTCATAGACATAGATAGATATTTGTAACTCAGGCAGAACCTGTAGGAATATTGCTACTGGTCTCTCCCGAGGTGGAAGAGATCATCTGTCAGTTCTCCAGATCCCCAGCTAGGTGACACCTCTTTTGATATGAATTCCTAGGTAGGTAGAATATATTATAAAAAGTTTGATGTGGAAAATTTTAAACATACACAATAAAACGGAAAAATATGAGGTACATGTACCCAGCATTCAGCTCCAACAACTATCAACATTATCATTAAATCTGTTCTTTTACTCACTGTATCCCTCCCCTACACCACCTTGTTATTCTTTGTGGTTCTTTTCTAGATAAAATTTACATGTTGAAATGTACAGGTCTTAATGGTATAATCTTGATCGATAGATACCCTCTATAACCCACAGATTTTTCTATCTATGGAGATACAAAAATGGGTGGGCCATTTTGGTTTTTAGCAGATATCTTCAGGACCTGCCATTTTTCTCTTGGGCGGGGACAATACCCAGGGTTTTAGCACTGAATTGGAAGATGACTTTGGACTGAGGCTCTAGGAGCAGGTGGTGCAATTCCCATTGAAACATGGATGGCCAAGGGGTTAGTGGGTGAGATGAGTAGGGGAGGCACTGGAGCTCATCTTGCAAAGGGCTCCTTTCAGTTTTTGTCACCTGAACTCCTTTTGGCAAAAGCTGCCTGTTATGTTGTTGGCCTGGGAGCCCCACCACCTTTCCCTCACTAGTGAGCCACTTAGACTCCTTGCACCTGTTAGAGGCCCACTCTCTGGGGACTGTTGGACTATGTGTAGGTCTCTCTCCCTTTGGGGAGGGAGATGAGACCCCTAGCTCTCTGCAGCTCTTCCCTTACCCTGGAGGTGAGCTCTCTTGGGCCTGTTGATTCTGATTCACATAATGAAAGTGTCTGTTTTTTTCAACCCGTGTCTGGAGAAACAAGGAGATTAAGTTGTAAGGAAAGATTCTATTGAGGAACTTCAGGGCCTTCCTCAGCATTTTTTTGGCAAGCACCATCTGGCCCATGTTAAAACAGACCTAGAAGAAGAAGAAAGGGGAAGAAAGGAAAGAAAAAGGCGATGATTTCAAGCTTGGTTTATATGTTCCCAAAACACATAATTTAGGAATCTTTTTTTTTTTTTTAAGTAATGGAAAGCCCAGGAACAAAATCCCCCTGAGCTTGGCATAATCTGCAATGTTTCTTGGATATGTCTGTGGAAGGATGGTTGAATGACTAGGATTTTCCATCCTCATTGTTCCTAATCTGAGAAAATGTTTACTTATTCCTGTCCCTTTTTTGGAGGTTGTTACAAAAAATATTTCATAAAGCTGTCACTGAGAGGTCTTAGCTCTTGCTGCAGAAATTGATGGTGAGGAGGTTTGAGTCCCATGGCTTGGGATCCTGGAGTCTTGGAAAAGATCTGTGGCACAGGATGGGGGGAGGATGCAGAAAGTATAGGGATGACTTCTATTACTTCTTTTGTATAAAGCCCCAGTGATAAATAACAGATTAATCATGTTTCTTACCTGACCTTTGAGGGTAAAAAAGGTAGCCCATTCAAAAGTCTTACTCCAAGATTTGTCCTTCTTGAGAATTTTCAGCAACCTCTCGCCCTCATTCAAATATAGGTACGCCTGCAACCAGCACAAGGAGTAGAAAGTGTTGAGTCAACAGGGATCAGGACCACAGGGGCCATTGCCCCAGACTCTACTGAAGGAAGAGAGTCAGAACCCCTCCAGCTCCTGATTCCATCTCTACCTTTAGCCCCTGATCAGAAAGAAGGGGTGGAGAAAGTTCCTGCTGAAGAGACATATCACCTTCACGCCCATCTTGGCCACTGAATCGCTCATGAATCTAGAAATCACCTCCTTTCCTCATGCTGTCATGTAAGACATCTTACCTGAAGTTTTCCCCAGGGCAGTTTCCCTCTTTGAGTAATTCCATCCCCAGCTTCCCTATTTCCAGCTATGTACTCATGGCTCCTGAGACCATCGCCACATCCATGAAGGCCAGTCTCTACTTATGGAATGAATCATGAACTGTTTCCATTTTTTCTGTCTGGTCAGGGCCATCTTTGGGAGGTAGAAGAGAAAGTTAAGGCCCTGAACAACCTTTGTCACTTCATCTTCAATGGAACATCGTTAAGAGAGTCTTGGCACATGTGAGCACAAAGGCAAGATTAGACTTGAAGAGTAAAATAAGGTGAGACAATGTCCTCAAGTCTCAATCATTCTAAGTGGTGCGTGTAGCAGGCTGAAAGAGGGGGACCAGGTTTCTTTGCTGAGGATGGGATGCAAATGGCACATTGCAGGACCCTGCTCGAGGCTCTGCTTCCATTCATTGTTTTCCTGGACATTCATCACTCCCTGTAGAGAGATGTGGGTGAACATAGGCTCAGCAAGTTGGCCCCCAAGGCTACCTAAACCTTCCCTTCTGGGATTCACTGGCCCACATCACCCTCTTCTTCACGTATGTGTATAAAATACATGCAGGAGGCTTTCCTTCAAAATACTTGAGAGAACCAGAGCTTACTGACACTTTTACTAGTTTAATTTAAAAATCTTATATAAATCTGAGATGTAGAGGTTAATTAGGCCACAACTATAAAATCTGGGTTGGTCCACCAGTGCAGGCATGAAGGGTGGCAACCAGGCTACTCGGGTGTGGGAAGCTCTTCCTGAAGCTGGCTGGAAGTCAGATGGAGCAAGGCCCAGAAAGACATTTCCTCAAATGAGTTCATGGAAGCTTGGTCCAGCCAGCTATTCTATGAAAAGTGATCTAAGGTCAAATAAGTTTAAGAGAAATATTATGTCCCTGTCCTAGCCCAACCCTTCAGGAGATTTCTGTGTATCTTAGCATATAAAGGCTCTGAATATCTGTAGTACAGAAACCTGTTTATCTTTATTCAGTTCAGGGCTTCCCAACTTAACAATGAATTCTTTCATTTAATCATATGTATCAAATCCCCACATTTCTAAGGGCGTATTGCCCTGAAACTTATTTACAGTTATCCTGGAGAAACATTCACTAGTGTTTTGGTAGCCTAAAGGTATGTATGATAATTTAGCACAAATTACATGAAGACCAAAGTGAGTGAGCCCCTTCAGAGATCACAAGAGTAGAACTAGATTTGTTCTTATTCAAAGACCTACAGGTATTATGCTGACAGATATTTGGGGAAGACAGAGGGCAAATGCAACTGGGACATTATTGAGGAAGGCTCTACTGAAACTGAATAGTTGAGACCAGAGTCTCATATAGGTAGACAATCCATAGCAAGTTTTTAAAGGTGGCAATATAATGTATAATGGTAGTTGCGGTTTGTTCTGACTTTTTTCAATCTCAGGCCATTTGCCTTCTGAGCAATTTGGTTTTCAAAGGAAGAGGGTACTGGCAGGAGTCAAGAAGACGAAGCAATAAACAAAACAAAACGAAAAAACACTAGAGCTTCCCTTCTGGCTCTCTGGTCTGTAAGTTGTCTCAAGGATGGAGGTGATCTGAGTAGAAACAGCTTACCATATAATTATCACCCAAGACAAGATAAGCAGACACAAGTTCTAGGAAGTAATATAAGGCTTTGCTGTTTTCTCCCAAAGCAAGGAAATGGTGAGCTAGAGGCATGATGACAATTTCGAGGATCTCCTCGCACTGGCAAGATTCCAAAGGGATGACGTCATCTTCAGATGTCCTCATTTTTGTTATAATGATGTCAAAGAAACTCAAGATCTTTTCTCTTATTTCTTCAGAACTGTCCAAATGCAGAAATAAATAGGAGCAATAACTTGTAGATATAGATAGGATTTGATATGAAAATAGCTTTTAAAACAAATAAAAGAGCAAGATAAGAAAACCTAATGTAGGGACTTCCCTGGTGGAATAGTGGTTTAGACTCCGAGCTTCCACCACAGGGAGCTCCAGTTCCATCCCTAGTCAGGAAACTAAGATCCCATACGCCACACAGTGTGGACAGAAAAAAAAAAAAAAGAAAATTTAATGTGGATTTCCTCCATTTGGTAGGTTTTAGCATCTGTAAAATAACTCAGGAAGTATGAATCAGATACTGCTACTGCTAAGTCACTTCAGTCGTGTCCGACTCTGTGCGACCCCATAGACGGCAGCCCACCAGGCTCCCCTGTCCCTGGGATTCTCCAGGCAAGAACACCGGAGTGGGTTGCCATTTCCTTCTCCAATGTGTGAAAGTGAAATCACTCAGTCATGTCTGACCCTCAGCAATCCCATGGACTGCAGCCTACCAGGCTCCTCCATCCGGGGGTTTTTCCAGGCAAGAGTACTGGAGTGGGATGCCATTGCCTTCTCCGAACCCTTTCCTAAGGGTCCATAATTAAGCTATGAGACAAACACAATCTCTTAAAGAAGTTTTTTAAATGGGTATGTGCCACTTAGGAAGTGAAAGTGAAGTCACGCAGTTGTGTCGGACTCTATACTACTATCTACGTATTTTCAGAGAGGATTTACATACAGCAGGGGACATGGGCTGGGGTAGGGTGCTGCGGTCTGTCTTGGGAAGGGCCCACCAGGATCCTGCTCAGTTACATAATGACTGATTAGACTTAAGGCATAACCCTCTGACTTGTGCCTTAAAGAGCCAGAGTACTGATCAGACAAATGATTCTAACAATGGCCTGAATTTAATGCCAATTGTTCATGCTCTACTTTCTAAACAATTATAGATGATTGTACCTGAGATTTTCAGAAACTATTTCAGATTTCTTAGAAGTCTCTATTCTTGAAAAAGTGATCTCTTCTTCAGCTGGAAAATAAACAAACAAGTGAGTTGTATCAGTCGTTGAAATGATCACGTGGCAGAGATGTGTGGGGTTTACTGAAGCTTCCTGTTCCCCTTCCACAATAAGATTGTTGTTGCCTAGCCAGGATCTGCATTTCTCAATCCCTTTTGCATCTTTTTGTTTTTTGGTCCCTGTCATGCGGTGCAGCTTGCAGGATCTCAGTTTCCAGCCCATGTCAGTGAAAGCACTGAGTGAGTCCTAACCACTGGACCACCAGGAATTTCCTCCTATTACAGTCACTTCATTCACTCTTAAGTGAAGCCATGTGTTAAGTTTGAAAATGGGATTCCATCAAAAAGAATATATGTCACCTCTGAACTGAGATGGTTAGATATCTTCACCACCTTCTCCTTTCACAGGAAAACGAATTAATTGTAGAGATCTAAGGGATAGCAAACCCACAACACAGAAAGAGCCTGGGTCCCTGACTGACTGTGAACAAGGCTCATTATCAAAATGCTCACTGGATCATTACCTGGACAGGAAAAAACTATCATTCTATTGTGTTAACCCACTGAAATATTGGGGTTTGTTTTAAATGATAACACAACCATAATTTACTAAAAGTATCCTGGAGGAGGGCATGGCAACCCACTCCTGCATTCTTGCCTGGAGAATCCCCATGGACAGAGGAACCTAGCAGGCTGCAGCCCATGGGGTCACAAAGAGTTGGACACAACTGAAGCGACCGAGCACAACTCAAAGTATAAATTAATGATGCCAAAGAAAATGATGTCAGCTTCTAATAGAGACGTAGATATTTAATGGAATACCCCCAAAGGGGAATAACTTAAGGGGAGAGAGCCTTGAATTTAAAACCTTCAGTCTATCCAGACTGCAATAGGTTAGAAAATTCCATAAAGATCTTTAAACAGAAAACAAATGAGGACAGTTGAATCCAGCCACTTCTCCATTCGAGGAGAAGGAAGATTCCTAGAGAGCAGAAGGGACTTGTCTCAGATCATCCATCTGTTAGTGAGAGAGGTCTCTGGACTCCAAGATAAATGCATTACTCCAAAGATCTTTTAATTTATAAAATGCAGTCTGAGCATCTACTACCACCTTCTTCTGAAAGCCTTCTGTGCCTTTGCCCCTTAGAGTTAGTGCCCCAACTTGTGCGTCCAATGACCCCACTCAGCCTCCATCATCATCCTTTATCATACTGGGTAGGGATTGATTTGTCCACCTCTCCTAGTTTGCTGTCTAGCTTCCCTGATAGCTCAGTTGGTAAAGAATCTGCCTGCAATGCAGGAGACCCCAGTTCCATTCCTGGGATGGAAAGAACTGCTGGAGAAGGGATAGGTTACCCAGTCCAGTATTCTTGGGCTTCCCTGGTGGCTCAGCTAGTAAAGAATCTGCCTGCAATGTGGAAGACCTGAGTTTGATCCCTGAGTTCGGAAGATCCCCGGAGAAGGGAAAGGCTACCCACTCCAGTATTCTGGCCTGGAGAACTCCATGGACTGTATAGTCCATGGGGTTGCAAAGAATCAGACACGACTGAGTGACTTTCACTTTCCTAGTCTGCTGTCTAGTTCATCTCTAGTGAATAGAAGCTGAATAAACTGAATTATGCCTTTATCCTCCTACTCCTCTAAAACTTTCTTGTTAGAGTTACCAGTAAAAACAAGTTGCCAAATCCAAACATTACACCTTTGTCTGCATTCCATTATACCTCTTGGCAGCATTTGCAACAACTGACCTCTCCTTGCTTTTACCAGCTTCGGTAACACCCATTCCCTTGATTTCTTTCCTTACTGGCTGCCCACTGCCCATTTTGCTGGCTCCTTCTGCTCTATCGATGTGCCTAGAACAACTTCTGGCACATATAAGAAACTCAATAAATATTTACTAAATGAGTAAATGAAATGTTGAATGAGAAAATCGCATATTGAGATTAAAGGAATGAGAGGAGAGGTCCCTGAAGAATTAGGTGGAGCAAGTGGAAGGAAAGAACCCAGGAGGGAGCCCGTGGGTTGTCGATCCTTAGAATGGATCAAAACTTAGAAAATAAGTTTTTAGGAAGGACGTCAGAATTGACAAAGAATTGAAAAGGGAATCAACTTCTTCACTGTCTGATTCATACCTAGTGCTGTGTTCTTGAAACTTGTATGATATTAACATGCCCTTCTCTAGTATTACTTAAAAGCATACCTCATGCTTAGGGGAGATTTGGAGATAACAAATGTCTTTGTTTTTGTGTTTCAGCCAAGACTGAAACAGGATATTATAGCAAAGACATTGCAAAAAGAAAATTTCACAAAAACTCTAGGAAAAATAAACTTTTGTTAAGAAATCTATTCACGGTATATTACTTAGTTCTATAACAGCAGTTACATAGACTTAATAATGTAGATACCTGATTCATTTATCTAATGATAGTGCTATAACAATATTGGGAGAGAGGTGCCCAAGAGTGGTGTAATAAAGTTAGATTTTCACCTACCATAGCAAGACTAAAACAGGTGATGTCAGAATCTGATTTTTTAAAAAGCAGCATTAACATATCACTTAGTATATGGAGGGAATGACTAGAAAGAAGAGCTAAGTTAAAAATATTTGCCCTTGTGACTTCCCTCATGGTCCAGCGGTTAAGACTTCACCTTCCAAAGCAGAGGGTACACGTTCCATTCCTGGTTGGGGAGCTAAAATCCCATATGCCTCATGGCCAACAAAAACAACATAAGCAATATTGCAATCAATTCAATACAAGATTTTAAAAATTTTGTTGTTATTCCGTGGCTAAGTCGTCTCTGACTTTTTGTGACCCCATGGANAGTGCTGTGTTCTTGAAACTTGTATGATATTAACATGCCCTTCTCTAGTATTACTTAAAAGCATACCTCATGCTTAGGGGAGATTTGGAGATAACAAATGTCTTTGTTTTTGTGTTTCAGCCAAGACTGAAACAGGATATTATAGCAAAGACATTGCAAAAAGAAAATTTCACAAAAACTCTAGGAAAAATAAACTTTTGTTAAGAAATCTATTCACGGTATATTACTTAGTTCTATAACAGCAGTTACATAGACTTAATAATGTAGATACCTGATTCATTTATCTAATGATAGTGCTATAACAATATTGGGAGAGAGGTGCCCAAGAGTGGTGTAATAAAGTTAGATTTTCACCTACCATAGCAAGACTAAAACAGGTGATGTCAGAATCTGATTTTTTAAAAAGCAGCATTAACATATCACTTAGTATATGGAGGGAATGACTAGAAAGAAGAGCTAAGTTAAAAATATTTGCCCTTGTGACTTCCCTCATGGTCCAGCGGTTAAGACTTCACCTTCCAAAGCAGAGGGTACACGTTCCATTCCTGGTTGGGGAGCTAAAATCCCATATGCCTCATGGCCAACAAAAACAACATAAGCAATATTGCAATCAATTCAATACAAGATTTTAAAAATTTTGTTGTTATTCCGTGGCTAAGTCGTCTCTGACTTTTTGTGACCCCATGGCAGCACACCAGGCTTCCCTGTCCTTCACTATCTCCCAGATTTTGCTCAAACTCATGTTCATTGAGTTGGTGATGCCACCCAACCATCTCATCCTCTGTCGCTCCCTTCTCCTCCTGCCCTCAATCTTTCCCAGCATTAATGTTTCTTCCAATGACTGGCTCTTTGCATCACGTGGACAAAGTATTGGAGCTTTGTCCTGATGGAGCTTTGTCACTGATGTCCTTTTGATGAATATTCAGGGTAATTTCCTTTAGGATTGACTGGTTTGAACTCCTTGCACTCCAACGACTCTCAAGAGTCTTCTCCAGCACCACAATTTGAAAGCATCAATTCTTTGGTGCTCAACCTTCTTTATGGTCCAACTTTCATATCCATATATAACCACTGAAAATGGTCCACACCAAAAAAAATAAATAAATAAAATGAGAAGAACTACTGAACATATGAATGCAGGACAGTAGGTCTTGGGACTATTGTTTTTATGGTAAAGCTTTCAGGAAATCTAAAAACTGTCTTTAAAGATATCTAGTTGATACCCTTCTAAATAGGTGAAAAATTCTGATAAGGGAAATAGCTGAGCCCTAGCCTCACTGAGCTGAAGGTGCTGATGAATGGACATCAGCAGACATTTCTCAGAGACATCCCACCATATATGCTCCAGAGTGAAAGTTAAGGTACATTGGAGAACCTGAAATAACTCAAATTGCTTTCTCTGGTGGCCCTAGCCAGCCTGCTGCAGACCAGCTCTGCTCCAATTGACCTGTCTGCTAGCTGCCAGCTGATTTTACTCCTCACCAAATAAGTAAATTAATTAAAACATACATATTTTATATTATATATGTATTTGTAAGGTAAGACTCACTGATTCCAGAGAGTCTGGAATATTCCTTCCTTTTTATCTCTGTCAGTCAACTCTTTCCTATGAATACTTTCTCTGGTGCTTTGCCTGTAGCCCTACGCTGGGACCCTTCACTGAAGCTACCTTGATCTGGCCATGCATCTTCTTTAGCTCTCCACTGCCTGCTCTCTTAATGTTTGCTTTATTCCAGCACTCCACTACTAAGAGTCTTCTTACACTCTTGGGAGCAACTTAAAATGGCAGCAGGCTGACTTTTTCTCCCAGGTGAGTTATATCTGATTTATGGAATTAATATATCCTTTCCCAAACTCTGGGAGGGAAGGTTGATTCTGTTTCCACCACAGGGCACTTTGGCTTCATTAGGTATGAGGTTTCCTGTGTCCTCCAACCAACTTCAAAGGAGACACCTTCCTACACTTGGGGGTACATAGTTACTCCTCAGTTCAGTTCAGTTCAGTTGCTCAGTCATNGAATTAATATATCCTTTCCCAAACTCTGGGAGGGAAGGTTGATTCTGTTTCCACCACAGGGCACTTTGGCTTCATTAGGTATGAGGTTTCCTGTGTCCTCCAACCAACTTCAAAGGAGACACCTTCCTACACTTGGGGGTACATAGTTACTCCTCAGTTCAGTTCAGTTCAGTTGCTCAGTCATGTCCAAGTCTTTGTGACCCCATGAATCACAGCATGCCAAGCCTCCCTGTCCATCACCATCTCCCGGAGTTCACTCAACTCACGTCCATCAAATCAGTGATGCCATCCAGCCATCTCATCCTCTGTCATCCCTTTTTCCTCCTGTCCCCAATCCCTCCCAGCATCAGAGTCTTTTCCAATGAGTCAACTCTTGCATGAGGTGGCCAAAGTACTG
>SJYA01012082.1:0-12077 GCA_006410615.1 Neotragus moschatus
GGCACATCATCCCGCTGTATGTGTGCATGGTCACGCAGTGGTGCTGCAACACTTCGGCGCCCACACGCGCCCTCACGGCAGCAGAAGTACGGGGTGCTGCTGCTGCTGCTGCTGCACACGTAGCAAGACATGCAGCTGCTGCTACGGCCGAGCACCCACACGTCTGGCTCACTGATCTGGCGTGATACTCGGCAAGTTTATTCTAATCACCTCTGCACGTACGTGTAGCTGCATATCTGTAAGTGCGCTCGGCCCGCACGCACGCACAGCAGCACAAGCACGGTGAACTGCTGCTGCAGACCCGTCAAGACATACAACCGCTGCTGCGAGCGGCCAAAACACGTAGGCGTAGCTCAAAAACTCGCCAGATTTGCACGCAGATCTATTCAACTCCTCTCTGTGTGCACACGTAGCTGTAAGTGTCTCAGTACACTGCCCGTGTGGCTTTTGGCAGTCACGGGTGAGGGTAGACTACATAGACGGCAGAGTGGCACGTATACATACATCCGGCCAGCATGCGTACATATAAGCACGTGCGTGTGTGCATACGTACACATATATGTATGTATCTACACGCATACGGACCCATTTAGATAAATACATATATATGCATACCGAGATCCGGATACACGCATTTGAACATGCACCCACGCACGCACATACGTGCATACAAATACACGTACCCATCTAGATGCACAAACACCCGCCCGTACAAACATACACATATATGCATTTATAGAAGTACACGTACCCATACATACATCTGCCCCTACACCCATATATATTTCCCCCCTTGCATCCGTATTTTTCTAGAAGGGCCTCTGTCGTAGGTTTCTCAGGAAGCTTGTCGCAGAGACCCGAGCGCCAAGGAGATGGCAGGAGAGTAACTAGACTAAAATAACAGGTGAACGCCATGCATACACCTGCGTGCCAGGAGTTATTAGAAGGAGTTAAGAGATTATATACATCTGTGCATATATACTGTTGATCCGGACGGAGCAGACAATGCGGCCGTAGACAGGACACGGGATATGAGGTTCCATGTAAGACTGACAACGAGAAGACCAGCTCTCTACCGTAAGGGTTTCGGTAGTGCTCTATTCAAAGAGGTTTGACAACAAGCAGGTTGGTCCATGCTGTCGTGTAGCACGTTGAAGGGACCGTGGCGTTCTGCCGCAGATTTGCTTTGTCGTGCGGGATTGTAGCCTGACAGCGGCATTCATGTATAGGCCGACGTTGTCGTGCTCGAGTGCTAGGCGACCGTGCAGCTTTCACGTAGATTGATCCTCCCACGCGAATATGGCGTGACCGCGGCATCCACTCGTAGGTCGACGCTGTCATGCCAGAGTACGAGGTGACCGTGGAGTTTTCACGCAGATCGGTGCTCCCACCGATATATGGCGTGACAGCGGCATTGGTTTGTAGGCCGATGCTGTCAAGCCAAAGTACGAGGTGACCATGCAGTTTTTACACAGGTCGATGATCCCATGGATATACGGCGTGACAGCAGCATTAACTCCTAGGCCGATGCTGTGATGCCAGAGTACGAGGTGACCGTGGAGTTTTCCCGTGTATCAACGCACTCACGGGAGTACGGCGCGACTGCGGCGTTCGCTGGTTTGTCGACGCTGTCATGCCGGAGTACGAGTTGAATACGGACTTTTCTTGTAGGTTGATGCTCTCAGCGGAGTACGGCGTGACAGCGGCACTCATTCTTGGGTGGACGCTGTCATGCCAGACTACGAGGTGACCATGGCGTTCTCCCGTAAATCGATGCGCTCAAAGGAGTATGGCGAGACAGCGCCATTCATTCTTGGGTTGATGCTGTGATGCCGGAGTACGAGGTGACCACGAAGTATCCCCGTAGATCGATACTCTCACCGGAGTATGGCGTGACAACGGCGTTCATTCTCCGGTGGATGCTGTCATGCCGGAGTATGAAGTGACGATGCCGATTTTTCGTGGATCGATGCTTTCATCTCGGCGTATGCGTATTGCGCGCGGCTGCAAAGTCGCGGAGACGAGGAGCACGCTTTACTGAGGTCCTGCGTGGCCCGCTTGCGGCGCCTGCTTCCTGCAGATTTCACAATTTCAATTTTTGCAGTGGGTTCAGGCGGCAGGATGAAGACCGCACGTGTGTGAAAGCTCGTAATATTGAAGCGACTTTGCCTTTTGACCTCTTACCAGACTTGAGAGATCACGCATCGATGCCGCACACACCCGTGTCAATCCACGCCTTTTTCCACACTTGACGCACAGTGTATGACGTGCAGCACCCACGCGTGCGGTTGAGGGAAACTCGCGCCGGCAGCAGATTCCTCAATCCGGCGGAACGCCGCAGAACGGCAACGGGGGGCACGGGCCCAGCTGCAGGCAGCTCTAGTAAGAGGCAGAGGGGCTGGCCAAACGCAGGCGGAACTACAGCGATGACGCGTCCTGTCTCACTGAACATCTCGAGAAGGACCTGAGTGGAGAGGACAGAGCTACTCAGGGAATGTCTCAGAGCTGATCTGACAAGTCTCCGCCGGGAGAGCCGGGGCGGCGCCGCCTTTGGTGGATCCTCTGCTTCCTGCCTGCACGTCGTAATGAAAGCTGCCGGACGGGCGCCAGTCGCTGCAGCGGTCAGAACGTTGATTCTGAGAGTCTGCCCTTCGGTTACTCTTCGCGCGACCAGTATCTGCATTTCAGAAGGGTCCAACCGCTGCGTACGCCAGACAGCTTCCGCCTTACCGGAGGTTGCACGTACGTGCAAGTAGATGTTTTAGAGTCTTTGCTTCGGATACTCTACGCACGACCTCTCTCTGCAGCCCATGATGAGGGCAGTATTCGAAAAAAGGCGCTCAATAGACCCTGAGTCATTGCCTGTGTCAAGCAGCCGCCGTCTCAGCGAAGGGTTGTATGTACCTGCGATTACATGTAAGGAGTTCTTGCTCCGAACATCTATGCACCGACGCCATCTGCACACTGATGGCTGTTAGATGGGACCGCCTCAATGCGGCTGTCAAACACCTTCTGCCTCGCCGGAAAACGTACGTAAAGGTTGACTTTCCATAGGTCACCCTATGCACAGTGTATGCGTGCATCTCGGCGAAGGCGGCGAGGAGAAGCCGAGTTGCCGCGGGGGTCGAGCAGCTTTTTATTCAGCGGAGATCCCATCTTCTGCGCGTCTTGTGGGCTGACTGCACACCCACCAACGGTGCACTGGAGCGTCGCTTGCCCTTACCGCCAGCATACAGTTCACCGAGCCTCCGCAGTGCCATGTGCAAAAAAGTTTTTCTCGCAGCAGTGGCTTTTCAAGTAGTTTGCAGTAGTAGTGGGAAGCAAAGATTCATTCGAAAAATGCTCCAGCGATAAACGACGAGAGCGCCGCTCTTCCTCTCGTCGCTGCTGAGGTACACTATAGACGCTAGTCCTCACTGCAACACTAACGGCTGGTCGTGAAGGCTACGCGACTTACCCCAGCCGCTAGGCGGCTAGCTGTCCGCAGAGTTTTCCTCTACAGTATTTTCGTAATCTCTGTGATGAATCTCAAGTTGTTGCCGCGCCATTCAAAGGTGCTGGAGCCGCTTCCGACTCGCTTTCGGGTAGCTTTAGTGCTCGCCCGCGAAACCTTGCTTACCAGGCCATCCCGTGCAGCCCACGGGGAGACGTGCTAAGTTCTGCGTCGGGCCCTTCTGGGCGGTTAAGGCGACATTTTCGCAGGAGTGTTCTGCAGTTTCCGCCATTTCTGTTCCGTCAGGATGAAGGTCCCTCCAATAACGTATTCGACCGTTGTAACTGGGCTGGCCCTCGTCGGCCTCGCTTTGAGCTTGTACTCTATTCACGTACAGAGGCAGCTCCACACGAAAACCGGCTATAGGCCGTATGTGGACCTCTCGCGCAGGATCAGCTGCACAAAGGTAAGCTCGCGGAGCGGGGAGACATACCAGCAGCGGACGTTCCTCTAAGGACCTCTGCACCGGATACTGCACAAAAAGCTGTATTCCCCGCTGGTGGTACTTCTGGCCTAAGCCGTATAAGTAATAGTGCTACTGTACACTGTGGGCGCAATGGCAGCAGCAGAAGCAGCGAGATGAGCGTAGTGGACGGCCTTGCAGCAGTTTCCGTCCTGTTCATCGCGATAGCAGATCGAAGGACAAGCACTCCAAGATGCACGTTGCTCGTACGTAGGACACGCGGAGGTTGCAAGAAGGAGAGCCGTAGATTCCGCCGCGAAAGATCGCCTAGAACTAGCGTATGTGAAAACTGTCATTCTTAGTTGACAACAACACAATAAGAACAATACAGTGAGCACCGGCCGATACTGGTGCGCAGCAGTCAGGCGTGTTCGTGGAAAACGGCAGCCAGGTAGCGGAGTAGTGAGCGCTGGCACGAATACGTCGGAGCTACATATCCGTCAAAAACGCGCAGTAGGCGGTGGCAGCGGGCAGCTACCTAAAAATCGAAAATACAGGTCACATATTATCAAGAGCGCGACAGCCTCCGCCTTTTCATCGGCTCGTTGTGTGTGTGGTCCCACAAACGCACATACTGGGCAGGCGTGTGCACAATAACTCTGTTGCGTCTCCTCGATGCGCTCACTTTTCGCGAACTCATACACTGTACAATCCTACGGAGCGCGCGCTGAGTATGCGTTGGCGCGAGTCATTCGCTCAGCTAGTATTCCCCGCCCCTTGCCCCGGCGCATATCCTGCGCTGAACGTCTCCGCGACGCACGTAGAAGAAAAGAAACACTGCATCACGCTTTCAGGCGGCGCGAAAATTCCCCCAGCTTATACAGACGCCTGTGATACGCAGAACGCTACATTGGAGTCCCATTCTACCGCGCAACGCGCGACTCCATGCGGCTTGTGTCATATTCCGTCAAATACGAGCATATTTGAAATTTATAGTGCGTCCGCTTCTGCCAGCCTGAGTTACTCGCTACTTGGCGTTGAGGCGCGTAGAGAATGTTGCAGCTTTTTTAAGAGCGGAAATCTTGACTTAGCGCGGGTGGCCGTAGGTGTGCTGAGAAGCGTCGAGCGCTCTCGTACATTTGTGCTTCCTCGCGGACGTGGTCGACACAAAATAATTTTGCCCTCAGCCCCCCTCACCACATAGAGTTCAATCGTACTTGTTAACACGGGTCTTCAGCGACCGCTGGGTTTCACGCGTACATATCCGCTTTGGTCATTGTGACATGCTGTCATGTACAAAATTGCACAGCTGCCTCATAGGCAGAGTCGCCTAGCAGTCCTGTTGTGTACACTGCAGAAGCCGCATTTGCGGTGCATGGAGCACACGTGCTGCTGCTGCTGCTGCACATGTTCGTCCGCCTAGAAGACGAGAACAAGAGCGTTACTTGCTGGGTAAGAGGTGCGTTCTCATGAGCAGCTCCGACGCCCTGGCATCGCGTACACTTTGCTATGAAACGGACTCGTCATGTTGTGTGCACCCCGGAGGGGCTAGTGTTCTACGTGAACTTTTTTTTCGACGTGCTGCCGGCTTACACCGCTTGTTCTCTGCACACCTCTTTCATTAACATGTCGCAGGCATGTGCCGGCGCTTCGCAGGGCTGCCTATTGTTTCGTGCGTTGCACCCCACGCATGTACGTTGGACTGCAATCATCCCGCGGACCGCTGTAGTCTATGACACGTAAAGCTACAGATACGAAGTACATCAGAAGAGGTTTTCTATAGCATGGTACCATGCGCTGGCTTTTCAGGGTCCAGAGAAGACGGCTCTAGTACGAAAGTTCCACAAAGCGCATCTCTAGTACCGTGGTGGTTTGCGTATGCCGCTCAGCACACATATGAATGACTCCGTTGGATGCGGATAGGTATGCTTGCCTGAGCTTCGTCAACTCACAACTTCTTAACACATACGCTACACGGTACTATGCCACACATGTATGATTCGTTGAGCGGCCGCCGGTTGTCTTAGTGAGTAAACTTCCGCCTAGCATGGGTGCGGACCCTGGTTCCCATCACCGCCAGGGACCGAGGCTCCTCGGGTAAAGATGCCATCTCTTTAGTGAAGGACGGTGTATTGCTACAGCAGTCTGGAGCTGAAGCGTGCAAACCTGTGCATTCTTTGACAGCCGCAGGTCGACTCCGTTCACATACGGTGCTTCTGCCTGGACGTTCGCGACTGCATATTTCAGCCTTGTGGTGTGGCATGTGTAGCATACAGCACCAGTATGTGTATATACATGTGTGTATATATATATATGCGTATGTCTGCATCCACGTGACCGNCTGAAGCGTGCAAACCTGTGCATTCTTTGACAGCCGCAGGTCGACTCCGTTCACATACGGTGCTTCTGCCTGGACGTTCGCGACTGCATATTTCAGCCTTGTGGTGTGGCATGTGTAGCATACAGCACCAGTATGTGTATATACATGTGTGTATATATATATATGCGTATGTCTGCATCCACGTGACCGCGAACTCGCCCCCTACAGGTATACCGTGAGTTCCATAGGCCGCGGCGGGCCTGTGGCCTGCAGAGGTTTTGTCCAGTAGCTGCATATATGCTGCAGACAAGCGGCCTAACAACTGCTACAGTTTCCCAGTTGCAAACTGCGCGAAGGACCCAGTCAACACATACAGGAGTGTCTGCCGCAGACAACCACACGAGGGTATGGTACCCAAGTTAGATAGGAATGTAGCGGCCTGCATACTGTACAGTCACGCGCCTGCAACGGTGAAGTTTTGCAGCTGTCTTGCTTTGCCCACGCCTATAGGGACGGCGTGTGTACAGCAGGACTCCACGTATGTTGCGGCTCACGATCACACGCGCGCCCCAACCACCCTTATGTCGCTGTAGGACTTCGCCGCAGCTCGTGGGAGCATACGCGCATGTGTACTCCTACCTACAGTATACAAAAACTTCAGCTCATAGGGGTAGCGTGCCCACATATGTATACGTGTGCGCAGACACAGCTGCCCGTGCAAGGGCACACAGCTCCGAGTCCATCTCTTTTCTCGTTCCTGTCCCCAGCAACTGTTACATTCACCCCGTTTTTCGATGAATTCAGTACGTAGACGAAGGGCGCTTATCCGTGGGCGGCCTCTTTTTTTGCCTTCATGACTGTGTTGGCGAGATCCAGCCGCTGAACTTCTGCGCCGTTTGCGGGTCCACAGAAGCCGCTGCGGGCGCCCGCTCGTCCAGTGCGTTTGTGACCGAAGAGCGCGTGTCTTCGGGTTGATCTCAATCTCCCCCCCTTGACTGGGTCGGAAAGGTGCTGCCGCCGGACTTCTGCATCTTCAGATTCTCAGATGTCTCTACGTTCGCCTACACAATCGGGGGGTGTAGTCGATAGAGGGGGATCGTGTCTCCGCGTGCGGGGTATACTTTTGCTTGCGGGAATGTTTTGCGAGGACTCTTCTGTGGGATCTTTTGCCATTTTCAGGTACTTAAAAGCCCTTACAGCCATCTGCTCTCGTTGTCCGGAGTCGTCCAAGCACACACTCCAGTGGATGTCTCCAACGCCCACGTCGGTAAGGTGTCCGTCTTGATTTTCACAGCGCATACGTGAAAGTATGAGCGCGTAAATGCCCGCCTGCACGTACCGGCTAATGCGTGTGTACCTCCACTGTCAGTACATCACGCGTGCTCCGCTTTTGTCGCTGATCAGACATTATAGGAAGTACGACTGTCAGGACGGCCTCCTTTGCGTGGTGCGCCTCTTCCTGGTCCGTTCCGGGCGACTTGGTGTCTTTCTATGATTCCTCCACTGTCGCATTACGTAGGGCACTGTGGACGTGAATGTACAACTGTCGTCAGGCTGAGAACGCGGGACGCTTTTCCGCACGCAGGTTACGGGTTCGCCCTCGTGACTGTGGTGCCGAGATCTTCCTGCTGAGTTTACCTTCATTCCCGGCGCGGTTAGCCGAATGCTGATCCACTGCAAATTGCGTGAGCATGACTGTGTACGCTGGTGTCACTCTCGTTACATTAAAGTCCAGATGACCTGCTCGAGGGCCCCCGCGTACATTGTGTGTCCCCATAATGCAGCCTTGGCCACATGCATCTCTGGTGAAAAACACACGACTCGAGGACCACACTTGAATTATTTCGGTTCTCTGCACGGTGCTTTCTGCGTCTTCATAATGCGACCTCGTTCACACGTACTCGTTGTACGAAACACTGGATCCGAGACCCGAGGTTGCCACCAAGTCTCTTCACCAGATCTTTCTTCCTACATCCACATCAAAGAAGAATATTCCTGCTGTACTGACAAAGTACAGCGGAGGCGGTTGCGGTCAAGATTGCTGCGGCTCTTGACATAGTAGTCCGCGTCTCTTTTTCGTACGTGGACGTAGTACATCCGCAAAGTGCTGTTTGCGGCTACACCTGGCTAGACTGCCTATTTTATCACTTCTCTGTGCGCGAGCCCCACAGTTCACAGCAGGCGGCGGCTGCTAATGTAAGCTCTTGGGCGTTCTCCGGCTTTGTGCGCAGGGTACTGCGTGGCGCCGGCCGTTCTGCTGTGTTTTATCCTTGACCGCTCAGTTTATAGCGTAAGGACTACAGTGCCGTCCGCACGTTCTGGGTCATTCTGCCCTCCACTGGCTAGAGGTATATAGCATGCTATGGGTCTACATTGTTATTCGCACGTGTGCTCGTGAGGGGCTTGTCATTACAATGCCCTGTCTCGCTGAACCGCTGTCTGCAGTTTTCTGTCACCTTATCTGGGCATTTGGGCGTCAATGTGGGCAGTGAAGCCGGAGGCCGTACACAGTGGTAGCTCCTGACAAAGCCTACGGCCAGCATATCTTCTTCTGCACCGGAATGTAGTAAGGCGGTGTGTAGGTCATTTCGTGGTCTCAGCTGTTTCCGTTAGTCTTGTCTTTTGCCGGTAAGAGGAAAAATGGGTGTAATTTCGGCGCCCTCAAGCGTGAAGACTTTGGCAACACGTTGCTCCGTCTCTGTGAGCCGTTGCAACGTCCTAACCCATGACAGAATCTCCGCTCAGCATATTTGCGTCTACACTGACAGCTAGTAGTGCTGTGCACACGTCACACACCATCTACTGCCAGTATCCGTGGGTAGGGTAGGCGGTGGAGGATCCCGCATCTGCATCGGAGCGTGGGTCAGACGGCGGTGTTTTTTTGGCAGCGTCACGCGATGTGAATCATTTGAGTCTGTACCAACAGTTGGCGTGTCCCGCGCACGTGCACCTTCTGCCGTTCGCACAAAACTATATGCAGACGCTTATACACGTGTGCTCATGTCACCTGTTTGAAGCAGAAGTCGCATAGTGCGGAGCTATTGGCACTGACGAGCATCAGCACGTCACTAAACATGCTTACACTCGAACCACATATGTGGCAGCGGTCAAAGGGGCCGCTTTCCGTGATTATTTCGCTGCACGTCTACACCTGGACAGCTTATGTGTTCCCGACCTATGTTGCAGCGGCGGCGTTTTACACGTTCATGGCTACGTACCCTCTCGGCAGGATAGCGACCCCAAGCGTCTACTTCCTCGCAGCGGCTGTGGCAACGGTAAGAATGCTGGCGGAACCAGCGCTCACCGCCTGCGTGGGGTTATGACTGCACAGGTGTGCAATTACGTACGCTGCCCGGCTCTGTCTATCTATAGGCGTCGTATGTGTACGTCTACACATTTGGACGATGGCGCCGTCCCCGCAGCTGCGTTGTTAGCGAAGCCCTTCGTTCTGCCGCGACCGCGTATAGGACTTCCACGTCTCTGGTCGTGATCGCTGCGCTAGAGACACGTATGTACTTTACACTCTTCGCACCCATGGCACAGCGAAGAACTCCTGTCGCCGTCAGCGAGCATACGTATGAAGCTGACGCGACTGCGTACACGCAGACATGCACTTTTTACCAACTTCCACAGGCGCACCTGCACCGCACAGCCAAACTAAAAGCGAGAGTATATGAACATAACGCTGCCGTGCTACTGAACACCTAGCTAGCGGCAGTGCAATGCGTCTATGTCGTACAGGCTTGTGCCCGAGATGTGTCCACATGCGCTTTTCATACCGCGGCACCCGGCACCTCCTCTGAAGGTGACGCGGCTATTCAAGCACCCCTGAAGACAACCTGTGCTAGTGAAGGCGTAACGATTGGAACTTCTACTGTGTACGTCTGCGACTCCTATGGGTAACGCGCGTGTCTGCTTCACTCTTCGCTGTATCCGCTCTCTTCGGCTGCGTTGGTCATTTTGTGTTCGCTGGGCGCGTATACACATATATAAAGGTGTTGACAGCGCTCGTTCACACGCGCGTCGCGCGGCAGGAAAATCGCATTATCAGAGTACAACATAGCACTTCTCCGTCAACATAGTCGCTGGATCTCCCGAATCAGGAGGCATCCTGTCCCCTATACTGGATGCTCTCCCCCCTCGGTGGACTGCACCTGTCTCTGTTTATATCCACGGACTACGTATATATATATATATATATTTGTATCTACGGCCGTGGCTCGCATGCGCCTCTCGTGGCGGAAGAATAACGCATTTTCACATCCCAGTAACCTGGTTATACACGGCAGAGCCATGGCGATTCTCACTTTAGAAGCGTCTCTCCGCTGTGCCAACGTAGTAGGAGATTCGCCGCTTTACCGAGCAGGTTCAACAAGTGAGACAAAGAAGCCCCCGCTCCTCTCCTCATACGGTTCCAACGGCCTTTTTTTTGTGGGTGGAAAGAGAAAAGCAACCCACGTGGAACGCAGAAGAGATAGTAGACGTTTTGACGAAGCCTTGAAGAAAGGACACACCATGTCTCACGTGAGACAGCCGAAGACACGTTCAAATAAGCAAGGGCACCAGACGTTAGTCGGCTGCAGGAACTATTACGAATTTTACGGAGAGCGGGAGTGGTAATGAATTTGACGGCAACCCAAAGCGAGCTTCCTTAGCACGATGAACCGCCCCCCGCCCCAAAATGGTCACTAGACGAAACGTCTGTAACGCCAAGCAGGGGAGGGGGGAGAATTTGCAGCCCTACCCAGCTGCGAAGAAGCCGCTGGTACACTCTCAGCTTCCACTTTGTATTCGATCTTTTGCTGAAGAGTGCCCGTCTTAGCGATTTTTCGCTTACGGAATACCAGTCTCCTTGCGCACGTAACTCACCACAAGAGAGCGCCTGTTTCAGCAGTTCCTCGGTCATACAAGGTGGACCGTCTTCGCGCACTAGACTCACTATATAAAACTGCCTGTCTTCAACTTATAGAAAATGCACCATGCTTGCGCGCCGGGCTTACTGAAGGGGGACGCCTTCCTTAGCGGTTCTTGACTGCGAAGTAGTCCGCCAGCTTTGCGCCCCTCCGCATGTCTTATTTTTCACGCATACACGTCCGTGTACGCATACGCGGGGTATTTTTATCGCACGAATGTGCGTATCTGCATAATTGGCACTCACGCGGCTTTCGGTGCAAATCTATGCCCCTATATGCTGGACATCGGCACACAACTAGAAAGTACGCGCTTACGTATTAGGTGATGATATGCATACGTGTGCATATATATTCATATATGTGTATACGTCAATAGCTATAGTTTGTACAGGCATCGCAGTGACAGTGACAGTAGCTGCGGTCGCACGGATGTGCGTAATTGCATTGTTGTCACTCACGTGGCTTTCTGTGCAAATTTGTGCCCCTGTATGTTGAACATCCGCACGTAACCAGAAAGTACGCGCTTACCTATCCGCTGACCATATGCATATGTATACATGGAGATTTTCATATGTTTGTGTATGTCAGCAGATGTAGTTTGTACAGGTGTCGCTGTGACAACGACAGTAGCACCGGGTACGCCGTCGCCGGAGTGGTGACCAACTTTTAGATTCTTTGTGCGTATTCACTGAGTAGACGGAGAAGTCGCCGCCCGCGCACGTGTGAACCTGCATCCTTGCAGCGCCACGCGTCAATGACTTGGCGTTCCTTTGCCAGAGGGTTGCCCTTGTACAGGCGTATACGCCTAACTTCGCTCGATCCTATTTAGCACACATGTGTTTCGGTGATTCACCCCAGCTATAGAGAGCATGCAACAGACCACGCCTAAGCTGATGCTTTTCACCAGCAGATATGTATAACTTAAGTATGTATATATGTATGTTTGTG
>SJYA01012084.1:0-12084 GCA_006410615.1 Neotragus moschatus
ATCGCTAACAAGTGTCATGAATATTATTTTTTCTTTGACAATGTGCTCACAAATTACTCTCTTAACTCATGAACATATTTTAAGTTGTGTTCCTATTATTGGCAACTGAACTCTAATTAGTAAAGCATTTTGCTTTTACCAGATAAATTATTTCTGCATTTATTCAGTAAATAGATGCCTCACCCTTAATATACTTTAGGCCCTGTGTGGCAAAGAATGACAAATTAATAACATAGGATCCCTTGATGGGAAGAACACAGACAAATACTTGCTTCTGCAGTATAAAGTGCTGTTCATGTTACAGATTTATGTCAAAAAGGATTTTACTGGGAACACTGAATTTTTTTCTGCTATTCAGTGGCTTAGTACTCTGAAGTAAGTAGAGAGGGAGGAAAGAAATTCCAGTAAGTAAGTCTGATCTATTGAATGGCCTCCCCAGTGGAATATGCTCATCCACACCAGGGTAGAGCGGTCCCTTAAAGCCGCATCTTGTCTCCTTCACAGGGACTTAATCCTTCCACATCTGAGGAGTCTGCTTTCTGTGTCCAGGAAGGCTACATCTCAGTCAGATCTCCCAGGTCTCAAGGATTCCTTTTCTCTCTCACAACCCTTTGAATAGTTTTTCATACCATTAAAGGAAAATTTTGTAAAACTGGTAAAATCATGAATCTCATACAGATATAAAATCAGCCTGCATTACATTTTATTTAATATTCATTGGTTAAATGAGCAAACCAGGCAGATAAACCAGTTCAATGGAGAAGTCGAAGCAGCACAGTATATAAGAAGTAAAACATTAAAATGAATTAAAAATGGCACCAAAGCTGGCTGTTACTGGGAATGGAGCAAAATTCACTTACACATCAATGGGCAGGAAGTATTTTGTATTGCTTAGGTTATTCACAACTTACAGAGTTGTAGACTAAATCCCATAAAATCAGAACCAGATAGCACAAAAGGTTTGCTCCAGATAACCTACAATTTTCAGTAAGGAACAAATCTTCCCTATGGTGTGTTCTAAATGATGAACACCAGTTTTAATGAAAGTAATGAAACTCATCATGTATTAAGTGCTTGTTTTGGTCAGGGGTCTTCCCAGGTGGCGCTAGCGGTAAAGAAGCCACCTGCCGATGCAGGAGGTGTGAGTTCCGTCCCTGAGTCGGGCAGGTCTCCCGGAGGAGGGCATGGCAACCCACACCAGGCTTCCTGCCTGGAGAATCCACGACAGAGGAGCCTGGTGGGCTGCAGTCCCCAGGGTCGCACAGAGTCGGACACGACTGAAGCGACTTAGCACGTGTTCACTGGTCTGTGCTGAACAGCTGACCAGGCATCACCTCACTGGATCTATGCAACTAAACTTTGGAAGAAATTACCCCCACTTCACAGATGGAGAAACTCAGGCTGAAGAAATCTCAAAGTCACATGGTCAATGAAGGTGGGCTTTAGGAACTGAAGAGAGATGCCCGCTGTCCTCACGTGAGGTCGGCCCGCCTGGGAAGGCAGAGGGCAGCGTGCTAAACCCTCCCCCGTGCTTAAAAGACGAAGTCGCTTGCAGCTATGTTGCAGAGAAGCAGCCAGTTCTGACTCTGTACTGAAGCCTGTTTCTTTGGCTTCCTTTTTTGTTGCTGTTTTATTATCATCACGCGAACCAGCCTGCCTCAGGGGACCTGCTCCTCCGCCGACTGTAAACCGCCTTTGTTCAAGTCAGAGAGGAGGAGTTGAGCCTGCGCACCTGGCTATGTGTTCAGTTGCCAGGTCGTGTCTGACTCCTGGTGACCCACCAGGCACCTCTGTCCGTGGGGTTCTCCAGGCAGGAATACTGGAGGGGCTGCCACTTCCTCCTCCAGGGGACCTTCCCGCCCAGGGTTGAACCTGCATTTCCTGCATTGGCCGGCAGATTCCTTACCGCTCAGCCACTGAGCCCACCTGAGAACAACCGGGAGATTACACATGCCTTCCAGGGCTGGCCGCTCCCAGAGCGTGTTGGAAGACGGAAGACCCTTCCTCACTTCCCCATCCCTCCCCCCCACCTCAGTCTACATCCCTCCGCTCCTCACTGCTCTCTCTCTGACTGTGAAAGAGCCTGGCTTACAGACCCGGGCACGACGGCCACTCTCAGACACTGGTCTGCCACCTTCTCGGTCAGTCGGCTTTCTGAGTAAAGTCATGTGCCTTGCCGCAACACCTCACCTCTTAGAGGCACTGGCCTGCCGCTGTGCGGTGAGCAAAGTGAGCTCAGACCTGCTAACACCTTAGTGTCTGCCTCCTTCTATCTGACTGCTTCACTGAGTTACGTTAGCTGCAGGCTCCCCGAAAGTGTCTGTGATCCCTCCTATACTATAATTCAAACACATATGTATCATGTATTAGCCAAACAAGAAGGCTGAGGGGCCCCTGGCGGCTCAGTGGGTAAGACTTCACCCGGTGCACCCAATGCAGGAGGCGCGAGTCCAGTCCCGTGTCCAGGGCGACCCCACACGGCCTGCGACAGCTGAGCCTGTGCACCACCTCTCCTGGGCCAGCGCCCCCGAGCCGGGGGAGCCTGCGGGCCCAGAGCCTGCGCTCTGCACAGAGAGACGCCGCCACGGAGAAGCCCCACAGCGCGAGAAGCTCCCGCCCACCTCACTAGAGGAGAGCCCACCCGGCAACCAGACCCACGTCAGCGTCAAAACAGAAAATGGAGAGTCTTGAGGGAGCAGGGTGCACGTTAGATGAACGATTTCCAAAGAGCAAAATCTGTGAGTACATTGATTCTTCCTTTTCCCTCTACTCCGTAGCCAATGAATATTAAAGATCTACATAAAACTATGAAGATGACAGTATGAACCAAATCAGATTCCAGGCAACTCTGCTTCTGCCCCACCTTCTGTCCCAATCACACTCCAGCAGAACCAGAGAACTCATCTTCTGACTCACAGCAGGTTGCGGGGGCCTGACTTCCACTTGGCTCTGACTTAAAGAAAACCTTTGGGAGCCAACATACATCATTTCCCTAAGCAGGCACAGAAAGGTAGCTTAGCAAACTAAAGACCGGATTTACTGGATTAAGCACCTGGCTTAAAGAGATTTAAATCTGACTTAATAATATTGCCAGTCCCTGGAGCCACTGGTTCAAATCCTAAGTAAAGCTTTTGCTCTCAGAAAACGCCAGCAAATTTGCATTATTTTATAGATCAGAGGAAAACCTCAGAAACATTTTCATGTCTCCTCATTACAGGGTAAATATGGATTTTCTAACGACAAGCCACTTCTGTATAGAGGATGGTGTTAATGCCAGCAGGCCTTATTTTGGCTCAGAACTCATTCTGTTTCCAAGAGAGAATTTCTACAACACTGGACAAGTGTTTTGTCTTCCCCATTCCTCTCACTCAGCCCTTCTGGGCCTTTGTTCAACTGTCATCTTCACAGTGAAACAACTACTCTAAGCCTCCTTAAAGTAGACCTGCCGTCGCCTCCACTCCCACCCATTTCCTCCCCGCTCTGTCTTCCCTGCTCTTACTACCGTCGCACGTGTTACACGGTCTATGTATTTTAGCCTCTGCATGGCTCAGTGGGTAGAGAATCTGCCTGCACTGCAGGAGACACAGATTCAATCCCTGGTCAGGAAGACCCCCTGGAAAAGGAAACGGCAGCCCACTCCAGTATCCTTGCTGGGAAATCCCACAGACAGAGGAGCCTGGTGTGCTACAGTCCAGAGAGTCACACATGACTGAGAAACTAAGCACACACATCCCCATCTAGAATTAAATCTCAGTGCGTGTCAAGACTACGTGTGTTTAGCAGTACAACCAGAGCCTAAAACAAGGGTTAAACACCGAGACGGTCACGGTATTCCTGCTGAACGATCACATCAACCTGAGGAAATGGCCTCAGCTTCTAAGGCCCATGGGTACCTCTCACCTCTGCTCCTGTCTGTCTGTCCCACCCATCTGTCTGTCTGTCTCCCCGTCGTGTCTGTGGTCCGGCAGCTCCGCCACCTCTGCTCCAGTGTCCGTCTGTCCGTCTCACCCTGTCTCACTTCCTTGATTACTGACTTCATGTCTCTCTTCACATTCTTGAACACGGGAATCTTATTTGTCACTGATTATTCAGTGGACTGGCATCTTCTCTCAGCCACAGAGGTCTTCCACCAATGGCCTGCTATCAACAAGACCTGCTGATTTGAGACAAAGGCCTCAGCCAAAGAAAATGAAACTTCACTGGGGCCTGAGTGAAAATAAATAAATAATAATTTTTAAAAATCCAGCTAGGCAAATAATAACAGCAGTGGGGAAAAGATCTGAGACAGTAAGAACAGCATCGCCAGGTCCAGAAGGGAAGTGAGCTTTGTGCTTTGGGGGAACGAAGGGAAATTCACTGTGGCTGCCATGAAGACAGGACAGCAGCCCCCGGTTCCCGGGGAACGTTTCCGAGACCCCCAGTGGGCGTCTGGAGCAGGGAGAGCGCCAAGCCCCCCCCACCCCCGCCACACACACACACACGCTCCGTGTTTCCTCCGACAGCAATCAGTGGGTAGCACACAGCCCAACAAAGCGGACACCCCAGGCGCCGCCCAGGGGGCCCAGCCCGCCCTCGGCCGGCTAGAGCAGCACAGTGCAAGAGGCCGAGGCCGCACTCAGAATGGACGGAGCTCTCGAGCTAGAAATGATTCATTTCTGGAATTCTCCATTTGATACTTTCTGGCCATGGTTAGTCTCAGGTAACTGAGGCCACAGGAAGTGAAACTGTTACCAAGTCCAAGCTCGCTCTGCTGGTCGCACAATAGGCCAATAAATCTGAGAGACAATGCAAGAAACATGACTTTATTTGGAGAGCCAGCTGACCGGGAAGGTGGCAGACTAAAGCCTCAAACTAGCCCTCTCGTTGGGGCTCAGATGCCAACTGTTTCATGGATCAGAGACGTGGGGGGCTGGGGGGGGGGGGAACAAAGTAAAACCCATGTGATTTTTGTAAGCAAATGTCAGGCAGGGGGATGGGTTAGCTTCTTTCTCTTACGGTCACTTCACAGGCAGCCTGAGATGAGTGTCTCCTGCCATATCGATGAACAAGGCTGTCGCAGCAGCTGTGATCCTGGCCCTCCAAACGCGAGTTTCTGAGCCGTGCTGCCGGCAGCGCCGCTCCCTGCACAAGGAACTGAAGGTGCCAGTCATCGCTGGGGAGCACTGCGAGCTAAGAAAGGCCTTCAGCCTCAGGGTCAGGCCGAGCGGGCAGCCGTCTCTGTGCTTCCCAGGTGGCGACAGTGGTAGAGAACACGCCTGCTAATGCTGGAGACGTGAGAGGTGTGGGCTCCATCCCTGGGTCGGGAAGATCCCCTGCAAACCCACTCCAGTGCTCTTGCCTGGAGAATCCCATGGACAGAGGAGCCTGGCGGGCTAGAGTCCACGACGTTCCAGAGAGTCAGACATGACTGAAGTGATTTGGCACGTATAATAACAAAAATGGCAAAAACAAGGGTTAAAGTCTTTAGCATGGAGTCAAAATTAACCCTTTCTAGTTATAAAAGCGTGGATAAAGAGGGATGACTGTGGCATAAAGTGCTGAAAAAGTAAACAGATGTCAGATGTCAGCAGAACGTATGAACTAACTTAAGAAACCTGGGTTTCATACAATATTAGTTTGTTGTTTTTTTTAAAGTAACAGCACCCTCTTACTGCTTGCTTCTGGATTCATAACTACACATCAGCGCCACGCCCAGTCCCTGAATTCTTATCTGTTCTTAGTGCCTCTGAAAGACAGGGAAGCACGGGCCGCATGGGCAAGCCACAGGCAGCTCCTGGAGTCTCAGAGTCGGGCCGAGCAGCAACAGTGCAAGCGGACGCTTGGTGAGGCCGTGAGCTTCTGAGCTCCTCTTTCCCACAACATTTGAAGCCTTGACACTTAGCGGAAGGAGCACAGCCTAGGCATTTTTGAAGATGGTATCCTACTTTTTTCTGAGCTTCAATTCCCTCATTGGTAAAATGATAAAATTGGTAAATGGTAAAATGGCAGAAAGTGAAGAACTAAAGAGCCTCTTGATGAAAGAGGAGAGTGAAAAAGTTGGCTTAATCCTCAACATTCAGAAAACTAAGATCACATGGCATTCAGTCCCATCAATTCATGGCAAATAGATGGAGAAACAGTAAAAATAGTGGTAGACTTTATTTTGGGGGGGCTCTAAAATCACTGCGGATGGTGACTGCAGCCATGAAATTAAAAGACACTTACTCCTTGGAAGAAAAGTTATGACCAACCTAGAAAGCATATTAAAAAGCAGAGACATTACTTTGCCAACAAAAGTCCGTCTAGTGAAGGCTATGGTTTTTCCAGTAGTCATGTATGGATGTGAGAGTTGGACTGTGAAGCAAGCTGAGCGCCGAAGAATTGATGCTTTTGAACTGTGGTATTGGAGAAGACTCTTGAGAGTCCCTTGGACTGCAAGGAGATCCAACCAGTCCATCCTAAAGGAGATCAGTCCTGAATATTCATTGGAAGGACTGATGTTGAAGCTGAAGCTCCAATGCTTTGGCCACCTGATGCAAAGAGCTGACTTGAAAAGATCCTGATGCTGGGAGGGATTGGGGGCAGGAGGAGAAGGGGACAACAGAGGATGAGATGGTTGGATGGCATCACTGATTCAATGGACATGAGTTTCAGTAAACTCTGGGAGTTGGTGATGGACAGGGAGGCCTGGCATGCTGCAGTCTATGGGGTTGCAAAGAGTTGGACACGACTGAGTGACTGAACTTAAAATTAGGACAGAAACTTCCTTGGTGCATTATGGTAATTAAAAGACACAACATATGTCTGAACAATATCTGACACATAGAGATCCATGGCTGTTAATGTCATTTTCATAGGGTAACAGAACCAAAACAACTATTAGAATCACCAATTTAGTTCTGGGAGCAGAATACTAAGTAAGGTTATCACTAATCTCACAATAATAACAAATGCATAAAATCAATAATCGTTAACACACCATCAATCAACACGTTCCCTTGGCCTTAGCCCAAAGTACAAAAGCACGAAATAAATGTTATCGTTAACATACCCAGTTCATGGGTCATTTTCAATATACTTCAAAGGAATCAAAATAATCTAATTGTTTCTCTCAGTTATCCATCATTTCATAGTAAAGTCTTACTTTGTCTTAAGCAATTAATGGTAATAGGAATTTATAGAAAAGTGTAGCTGGAAGGTATCTTAAGCCAGTGTTCAGCAGGAGCTCAACTGGACTCAAGTTATGTTAAACTAACCCAGACCTTTCCAATGATTGTTTTGTATTCAGTTAATTTATTCCTCCCGCTGTCTCTGCTTAAGCCCAACTCCCTACTGCTTCATTAGCGACTGCAGCTGCGCTACTGCCTGGGTACATTAAGTTAATGGCAGAATCCATGGAAAACCGAACACTTTCTGGTTGGCCTGGAAGTGCTGGCTACCTCTCAAGTTCACTCATTTGTCCATTCATTCAGGCCACTCACATTATACGGCAAGAATATCTAACTTCGGTCGGCCCACAGGTAGACCCTCAGACAACAGGGACCTGAGTGCTGGTAGGCTGGAGCTCATCCCGGGGAGCCCAGTGAGGGAGGAAGCGAAGAACGCACACCAGGCAAGGGGGAAAGCAGTAAAGCACGAGGCGATGAGCAGCTCCTAGCCACAGGCCTGTGGGCAGAACCCCCGGGGGACTCATCCCACCAGGGGTGGAGGAGGCTCCGCCAGCCCCCAGGTTCTCCCATCGGCCACTGCTCGAGGGCTGCGCATCCTTCTGCTCCAGCAAGCTCCCGGGGGTGGGGGGGTGGGGGAGAACCAGAGACAGGAGAGGTGCATGAGTCCAGGCTGAGGTGGCGGGGTGCCTACTGCCAGGGAGCTCAAGCGGGCAGCTGTGGGGCAGGGCGCCCGCCACACAGAAGCACCTTCTAAAGGAGTGAAGGAATCGCCCGTGCCAGCGCTTCAAGCACTGCCTGGCACAGAGCTGCTGTTGCTGTCTAGTCGCAAAGGTTTGTGTCCGACTCTTGTGCAGCCCCATGAGCGTTAGCCCACCTGGCTCCTCGGCCCTGGGGTTTCCAGGCAAGAGGGCTGCAGTGGCAAGCCATTCCCTTCTCCAGGGGATCTTCCTCACCCAGGGATGGAACCCACGGCTCTGGCCATGTCTCCTATCCTGCAGGTGGATTCTTTACTGCTGCGCCACCAGGGACACCCTCCTGGCACAGGGGAGTAAGTGCTGTATAATCTTAGATACTGTTATCTTGTTTACGATACTCTAGGCTCCATTCTAGGCATTTGGGAGAAGAATGACCTGGCTCCTGCCATGGATAAGCACATAATTATACTCAGGTTCAAAAACAAAACCCCCTCTCAGAGAACAGTGTCCACATGTATGTATATTCACTGCAGTTTCACAACTACACTCTCATAATTTAGGGTTCTTTGGATGTCCAATTAACTTCTCATTTTTATTATATTCTTGTTTCACAATGGAGACAAAGATCAAATGAAGAAGAAAAAGGACCAGAGGTTATATGAATCTTTTATTCTTTCTTGTGCATCAAGAGAAAAATAAACAAGGAAAAATTCCTGAACTTTCAGGCCTCCTGTTCCCGTTACAATGTTTCAGAAAGCAAAAGTTACATCTCTAGGCTTTAGAAATGAGAGAACCTGAATCCCTTAGAAACATGCTCTAAATTTCTCCTATAGGAACACATTTCCGTAATTCCATTGAGCATTATCTTTAAACTTGTAACCCTGGAAATATGGGGAAGAGAAAAGCAAAACACACACACGAAACATTCACTCCTATCCGTCACCGGCTGTCTGTTCAGCGGGTTTGTATCTGATCAGATTTAGTGTGGCAGATGGAGACGAATGAACAGTGACTGCTACCTCCCTGGAATTATTTCAGGTTACTCTGTATCTCCAGCCATTTATCAGGAAGAATAAAATGGGAGACACACACACACACGCTGATCTGCTGCTGCTGCAAAGTCACTTCAGTCATGTCTGACTCTGTGCGACCCCACTGACGGCAGCCCACCAGGCTCCCCCGTCCCTGGGATTCTCCAGAGAAGAACACTGGAGGGGGCTGCCATTTCCTTCCCCAACGCGTGAAAGTGAAAAGTGGAAGTGAAGTCACTCAGTCGTGTCCGACTCCTAGGGACCCCATGGACTGCAGCCCACCAGGCTCCTCCGTCCATGGGACTTTCCAGGCAAGAGGACTGGAGTGGGTTGCCATTTCCTTCTCCAACGCATGAAAGTGAAAGGTGAAAGTGAAGTCGCTCAGTCGTGTCCGACTCCTAGGGACCCCATGGACTGCAGCCCACCAGGCTCCTCCGTCCATGGGATTTTCCAGGCAAGAGCACTGGAGTGGGGTGCCACTGCTTTCTCCGACACATGCTGATCACTCACACACATACACACAAGACACATTCCAGAAGTCACAACTGCAGGCCCAGCAGACTCCTATCCTGCGATTTATTCATCTTTTGTTTCCGGTTAAACATAACTGCTGAGTGATTTGTAAACTCCCCAATATAACTGCCCAAGTGCATCAGCCTTCAGTGACCTTCCAAGTCCATTTTTCCAAGAAATGTGAAGTAATCTCCTTTAGTCTCTGACAGATTTAATGGCCCTCTGTGCACCAAGAAAAGCATGTCTGTGTAGCTGGGGTAAGCTGTGCACGGGAGGCATTATTCAGACACTTTGATAAAGACATAAAATGGATAAGATGGCCTTTCTATCCTCCAGAAGATTTTTCAATATGATTTATATTCTGATTTTCAGATTCAGTTGGTATTCCTGCTTTCTAATACTTTGGTGATCTCTAGGTAGCACTCTTAAGTTTTCTGGTTAGAGTCCAAGCCCATTTTTGAATAATTAACCTCTTGTGAAACTGGTTGTTAATACAAATCAACTTTTTTTTTGACTAGTGGGAAATTTAAGTTGCCAAATGGGGCAGGGGCGGGTGCTGTCGCAGAGGAAGACCCATCTATGGTTTGTGGACCTCATTAATGAGACAAAGGCTTCAAGTGTTTTCACTGGAAAAAGGCTAATATCAAGGTTTCAAATGAAACCCTAAAAGAAGCAAGAGTTAAATCTCATATTTGACGCTACGAATATTCTAGTTTAAAATTAAAGAAAATATTCTCATATACCTTCACCAATCTGAAACAAAGAAACATCATTTATAGTTTATGATAAGCAACTGTTGCTGTTTTCTTGGTTGGTGTTTTAAGTGCAATTTGTTTTAAATCAGGGGAAAAAACCAAAATAAGAACTAATCCAAATGGTTTTTTCATCAACATTTCAATTATCTGTTATCCATTTATTCCACACACATACTCTTTAAAATTCCCACCTCTCTACCCACTTCCCTTCTCCAGCCTTGGAAAGATCCTATTCACCTGGGAAAAAAGACTTCTAATGTTCATGACAACTGAGCCTTCTTCGCTTAACCATCACTGTCATTTGAACTAATTTTCCTTGTGATAAAGCAATTTTAATACAGCTCTTCTGAACAACCAAAAGAGAATAATCAGCTATCTCCATGTCACAGTCCTTCACAGGGCATGATTGCTCTGCGGCACTTCTTTCTATAAGTTACATGGTCATTGTTTCGATACAGAATATGTTTAGATCTGTCTTTGACTCCACCCTTAGACTTCATATGCCATAAAGTTGGTACTTTCTCACTTCCCAACACTCCCAAATATTGATTGCTTACAATCAATATTGTAAGCAAATACTGATTTAATGAATGTTAGTTGAAAGGGTATTGGGCTTCAAGTTATAATTGGGGGAAAAAAAACAATGCACTTGGCTTCTAAATCATAATGACGGACAACTAATCTCCCTTGTGATTAACCTTCATGTATTGATATAAATGGAAATCCTATCTATATATCTACCTCATGCTGTTTTCAGAGTCAAATAAGTTATTAGCTATTAAACACTTAGAAAAGTTCCTGGCATATTGACGTGAGACATCAATAACTGTTGGACACTGATGTTACTATTTTTAAACTATTATTATTAGTTTCTTCCAGGTATCCAGCCCCAGTCCAGCAACAGCTCCTCTCCCTGGACACCCTTCAGTCCTTCACCTTCTGGTGGGCCTGCCACCTAACTGTCTCAGCAGCTTCAAGGAACTAGGCAGGGGACCTGAATGCACCAAATGGCGTGCTTGTACTCAAGGGCACACGGTCACCATGAGCCAAGTTTCCCGGTTTAAACCAGGCCAGCAGTGGTCATGTGAGGATGTGAGAGCTGGACCATATAAGAAGGCGGAGCACCAAAGAACTGACACTTTTGGACTGTGGTGTTGGAGAAGACTCTTGAGAGTCCCTTGGACAGCAACCAGTCCACCCTAAGGCAAATCAACCGTGAGTATTCAACAGAAGGACTGATGCTGAAGCTCCAATACTTTGGCCACCTGATGTAAACAGCCAACTCACTGGAAAAGACCTTGATGCTGGGGAAGGCTGAGGGCAGAATAAGGGGACAACAGAGGATGAGGTGGTTGGATGGCGTCACCGACTCAAAGGCCATGAGATAGTGAAGCACAGGGAAGCCTGGCGCGCTGTAGTCCACAGGGCTGCAAAGCGTCAGATAAGATTTAGTGACTGAAGAACAACCAGAGCAAGTGAAGATGACTGTAAGCCAGCGACACGGAGAGCGAGAGCAGGGAGACCGAGGGGAGGGGAGAAGGCGGAGGGGGGCGGCCNGCACAGGGAAGCCTGGCGCGCTGTAGTCCACAGGGCTGCAAAGCGTCAGATAAGATTTAGTGACTGAAGAACAACCAGAGCAAGTGAAGATGACTGTAAGCCAGCGACACGGAGAGCGAGAGCAGGGAGACCGAGGGGAGGGGAGAAGGCGGAGGGGGGCGGCCGATGGCAGCGTCTGCGCCCAAGCCCATCGATCTATCATCTAAACTTGCAAGAGCCAAGACAGCTCTTCGGTCCCTTCTTTTGAGTTTTAACCATTTTGATTAAGATATACATTCAGATTAGATCTAAACGTCTTTATCAACTGCAAACAATACAGTTCAGTTCAGTCGCTCAGTCATGTCCGACTCTTTGCAACCCCATGAATCGCAGCACACCAAGCCTC
>SJYA01012085.1:0-12079 GCA_006410615.1 Neotragus moschatus
ATATTGAATGGTTTGCCTTGGAAAAGAACAGAGATCATTCTGTCGTTTTTGAGATTGCATCCAAGTACTTCATTTTGGACTCTTGTTGACTGTGATGGCTACTCCATTTCTTCTAAGGGATTTCTGCCCGCAGTAGTAGATATAATGGTCATCTGAGATAAATTTACTCATTCCAGTCCATTCTAGTTCACTGATTCCTAGAATGTTGACGTTCACTCTTGCCATTTCTTGTTTGACCACTGCCAATTTGCCTTGATTCGTGAACCTGATGTTCCAGGTTCCTATGCAATATTGCTCTTTACAGCATTGGACCTTGCTTCTATCACCAGTCACATCCACAGCTGTGTATTGTTTTTGCTTTGGCTCCATCATGTGAATCATAAAAAACAGAAAATTTTAACAGACAAATTAACAACTCCTTAACACAACTAAGGAGATTGAATTAGTAATCAAAAACCTTTCAACAACAAAAAGCCCAGAACTAGATGGCTTCTCTGGTGAGTTTTACCAAACATTTAAAAAATTAATACCAATCCTTCTTAAACTTTTCCAAAAAATTGAGACAATGCAACACTCTCAAATTCATTTTAGAATTCCAGCATTGCCCTGATACCGATGTCAAATAAGGACACTGCAAGAAAAACTATTGATTAGCAACCCTGATGAATATAGATGGAAAAATTCTCAACAAAATCCTAGTAAAATTAATTCAATAGCACATTAAAAGGATGATACACTATGATTAAGTGGGATTTATCCCTGGGATGCAAAGATGGCTCAATATAAATAAATCAATAAATGTAATATGCCACATTAATAGGTTGAAGGATAGAAAAAGTCATATGAGCTTCTTAATAGGTGCAAGAAAGCACTTGGCAATATTCAACATCTTTTCCTAACAAAAGCTATTAACAAATTAAATACATATAAGAAGTGAATTGAAGTCACTCAGTCATGTCCGACTCTTTGTGACCCCATGGACTGTAGCCTACCAGACTCCTCCCTCCATGGGATTCTCCAGGCAAGAGTACTGGAGTGGGTCGCCATTTCCTTCTCCAGGGGATCTTCCCAACCTAGGGATCGAACCTGGGTCTCCTGCATTCCAGGCAGACGCTTTAACGTTTAAGAAACATACCTCAAATAACAAAGACCATATATGACAAGCCCACAACTAATATCACATTCAACAGTGAAAAGCTAAAAGTTTTTCTTCTAAAATCAGGAACAAGACAATGGTGCCTACTCTTACCACTCCTCTTGAGAATAATATCTAAGTCCTAGGCAGAGAAATTAGGCAAGAAAAAAAAGGGATCCAGTTTGGAAAGGAAAAAGTAAAATCTCTGCTTGCAAATTATGTTATCTTATAGATAGAAAACCCTAAATACTCCAATAAAAATTTTTTGAACTGACAAATGAATTCAGTGAAGTTGCAGAATACAAAGTCCACATAAAACATAAATTTCACTTCTATACACTAATAACAACATGTCTGAAAGAGAAATAAAGAAAACAATTTAATTTACAACAGCACCAAAAACAATAAGATATTCAGAAATAACTTAACCAAGGAGATGAAAGATCTGTACACTGAAAATTTTAAGACATTGATGAAAAAAATTGAAGACACAAATAAATAGAAAAATATCAGGTGTTTGTGGATCAGAAGAATTAATATCATGAAATGTCCATACCATCCAAAACTATCTATGGGTTCAATGTAATCTCTATCAAAATCTGAACAGCATTTTTCACAGAAACAGGAAAAACAATTCTAAAATTTGTATGGAACCACAGTAGACCTTTGTATGGAACCACAGTATCATCCTTTTAATGTGCTATCGGTTACATAGTCAAAGTGATCTTGAGAAACAGAACAAAGCAGAAGGCATCACACCTCCTGATTACAAGCTATTGTAATCAAAGCAATGTGGTCTTGGCATAAAAAAGATACATAGAGCACTACTGGAACAGAGAGACCTAAAATAAACCCATGCATATATATATGTTTAACTAATGCTTGATAAAGAAACCAAGAATACTCAGTGACAAAAGGACAGTCTTCTCAATAAATGGTATTGGGAAAGCCAGATATTCAAATGCAAGTGAGTAAAATTGGATCCTTATTTATATCACCCATGAAAATCATCTTGAAATGGGTTAAAGACTTAAATGTAAAATATGCAAATGTAAAACTTCTAGAAGAAAACTTAAGGATGAAGCCCTTTGATATTGGTCTTAACAATATTTTTTGGATATGACACCAAAAGCAGAAGAAACAAAGGCAAAAATAAACAAGTGGAATAATATCAAACTAAAAAGCTTCTGCCCAGCAAAAGAAACAATTAGTAAAATTAAAAGGCAACCTACAGAATGGGGGAAAACATTTGCAAAACCTATATCAGATACCTGGTTAATATCAAAAATATACAAGGAGCTCAAACAACTCAAAAGCAATAAAACAGTCCACGTTAAAAAAAATGAACTAAGGATTCAAATAAACATTTTTTAAGGAAAATATACAAATGACTAATAGTTACATGAAAAGATCCTCAAACACAATTAATCATCAGCGAAATGCAAATGAAAAGCACAATTAAATGTCACACCTGTTAGAATGGCTATTATCAAAACAATATGAGATAACAAGTGTTAGCAAAGGTGTGGGAGAAAGGGAACATTATTGCATTGTTGGCAGAAATGTGAAACTACTTTGGAAACAGCATGGAAGTTTCTCAAAAAATTTTAAAAAAGCTACTGTATGATCCAGCAACCCTACTTCTGTATATATTTCATATCTGGTATATGAAGGAAATGGAATTATTGTCCTGAAGAGATATGTCTCCCCTCATTACTCATTACACAATTATTCACAATAGCCAAGACACGAAAATGAGCCAACCATCCTTTGACTTGTGAATAGATAAAGAAAATGTGCAATACACAGACACACACACAATGGAATATTACTCATCCATAAAAGGAATTTCTGCCATTTTCAACAACCTTGATGGGAAGAACCTTGAGGGCATTATGGTAAAAGAAATAACTCAAACAGAGAAATACAAATACTGTATGATCTTATATGTGAACCTTTGAAGAAGACAAACTAATAGAGACTAGAATGGTGGTTGCCAGGGGCTAGGGCAAATGGGGAGATGCTGGTTAAAGGATACAGACTTCCAATTATAGGGTGAATAAGATCTGGGGATCTAAGATTCAGCAGGATGACCATAGTTAACAATTCTGGCGTATATACTTGCAAGATGTTGAGTGCAGATTTTAACCGTTCTCACCACACATACAAAAATGGTAGTTATTTGGGTAGATGTTTGTGTTAACTTATCTTGTTGTAGAAATAATTTCACAATATGTATGTGCATCAAATTATCATGTTGCACACACTAAACCTACACAATATTACATGCCAATTATCTCTCAGTACACAAACAAAAGTGGAGCAAAGGATAAAACAGTAAAAGAAAGTGTGTGTGTATGTGCCTGTACAAATACATTATATAGGTATATATCATATTTATATTTTATATTTTATTTATATTTTACAAGTTGTAGAAATGTGAATTAAAACAACATGAAATACAAGACTCTTTTCTCAAATGAATTGGCAGAGATTAAAATGAAGATAATTCTTGATATTTTCGAGATTAGGATTTCTGCATGGTTTTTGTGGAATTAATTTAATACTCTTCGGGAAAATTTTTGTTGTTGCTGTTCAAAATTATGGAAGCCACTTTGTCTATCACATGCTTATGAAAAATGCCCTATTTCACTAATAAAAAGATACAAGGAACTAGGGATATGGATTCCAATATGAACACAGTGCAGAATTTCTGGTGAGTAATATTTTTGTTTTATTTTATAAGAAAAATATTCTTTAAAATAGTTTATATATTAGAGTGTTCATACATCAACACATGGAATGTTTCAATGAATTAAATGCTAATAAATCATCCAATTCTAAAAATTAAGCCTCAGATTAAGATCAAACAGTTAACTCTAATAGAAACATTGACAGATTGCGATGTGCTCCAGAATCGTTTTTTTTTTCTCTCTCTCTCTCCAAACGAGCATTAGAATATTGCTCATGATTAAAGGGAAACACACTCTCATAGGAATGTAAATTAGTAAAAGCTTGTGGCACAGTTTAACAATATGTAAAGTACTTAAAATTGTAAACATGCTTTGACAGAGAAGTCTCATTTTTAGGAATTTATCTTAAAGAAATAATAAGACAAATGTTTAAAGATGTTTATACAAAGGTGTTCATTGAAGTGTTGTTAACAATACTGAGAATTTTGAAAGAAACTGGATATTCAACAGTGAGCAATTGGTTTCAAATTTATGCTGTGTGAAGTAGAATTTGCTATACAGAATGAACCATTAAGGATTTAAATTTATATATTCACTGAATTTAATGAAATAGAAAATGTTCATTACATATAAAGTGAAAAAGCAACTACAATATTGTATGTTTAGTATTATTCTCTTAACATAAAATCCACACACACACCTGTGCATTGATATCCAAGCAGAATCAACTTCTAAGAATAATACATATATCAGAAGGCTAACAATATGTACCTCGAAATGTGGGATTATGGATAACATTTTTTCTTTTTTTTTTTTTTTTGTGTGTGTGTGTGTTTCTACAAAACATGCATATTATTTATTCAGCTTCAATATAATCTGACAATTTCTCATCCAAGCTACCACCTTTGCTCAAGCCACTGTCACCTTTAACCTGACATCATCTCTTGAATCCCGCTGAAAGTAGATGCAGAAATAATAACGAGAGGGCAATTAGTTGGATAGGGAGGTGATTCAGGAAGCAGAATGGCCAGTAAAGGAGAAGAGCCAGCAAAATGTGTGTTAATAGACTGGTGACTCGTGACTGCTGTGTGAACTGGGCTCAATCCCATGTAGTCTATGTGAATGCTCTTCTGAGCTGGCTCCCATTGAGAGACTGGAAAACCAAGGAATTTCTCTCTCCTTGGTAGAGAATTGCCCCAAAGTGTCAAATTTCTGGTAGCTGGTACCAGAAATCTGAGCAAACTTCTGCAACACCAAAGGAAAATTCTCAGAGAGACAGAGCTGGGTGCACTTGCTCAGGGAAGCTGGAGGGATGTGGGCCGGAGCTCTGTATTGCCCTTGGAGCTGCACTCCTGTGCGAGTCTCAGGACATCACTGAGGATGGTCTATCTGGTACCCTTGGATTTCTGTCACAATGTCTCAAAAGGTCTGCTCATTCTACCCTCACCACTCAGAGTCTGTTCTTAGCATAGCCACCAGAGCGATTATTTTAAAACTCAAGTCATACCATGCCAGACCTTTGCTCAGACCTCTGATGGCTTCTCAAGTCACTCACCAAAGCAAACAAACCCCCACAAGGGTCTGTTTAAATAGTCCACAAGGCAGTACCCAGTTCAGCCCCCATTATCCCATGCCTCACTTCTTTTCTCACTGGCTTCACTGTAGCCACACTGACCTTCACGCAAGTCTTCTTCCAAGTACACACTCATCCAGGGTCTTTGCACTAGTTTCCTTAGCCTGAAAGTCTTCTCTCCCCAAATGTGTACTTTCCTCAGGATCTGCCCACATGACTCCTTCTTGGAGGAGCCCTTCCTGCAGCTCTCTAACTCTATCTCCTCTATTCCTATTTGCTTTTCCACGTGATAAATGAATGAATAAGCCAAGAAAGAATCAGCTTCCAGGAGAAGTATAGGATGAGATCGAGAATATTTCTCCAGGATCATTCCTTCTTTGGTATTTTCAGCTCAGTAGAGCCACTTTTACTAACCCTCCATGACTTTGACAATTCTGCTTAGTTCTATTGGTTAGTCCTACACAGATGAACTGTACATAAAAGGTCTTGATGACCCAGATAATTACAGTAGTGTGGCACTCACCTAGAGACAGACATCCTGGAGTGCAAAGTCAAGTGGGTCTTAGGAAGCATTACCATCAATAAAGCTAATGGAAATGATGAAATTCCAGCTGAGCTATTTAAAATACTAAAAGATAATGGTGTTTTCATACACAGATAAACTAAAAATGGGCTAAAGACCTAAATGTGAGACCAGAAACTATAAAATTCTTAGAGGAAAACATAGGCAGAACACTCGATAACATAAATCAAAGCAAGCTCTTCCATGACCCACCTCATAAAGTAATGGAAATAAAAACAAAAGTAAACAAGTGGAACCTAATTGAATGTAAAAGCTTTTGCACAGCAAGGGAAACTATAAACAAGGTGAAAAGACAACCATCAGAATGGGAGACAATAATGTCAAGTGAAACAACTGACAAGGGATTAATTTCCAAAATATACAAGCAGCTCATACAAGTCAATACCAGAAAAACAAACAATCCAATAAAAAAGTGGGAAAAAGACCTAAACAGACATTGCTCCAAAGAAGATGTGCAGATGGCTAACAAGCACATGAAGAGATGTACAACATTGCTCATTATTAGAGAAATGCAAATCAAAACTATGAGATATCACCTCAAACCAGTCATAATGGCCATCATCAAAAAGTCTACAAACAATAAGTGCTGGAGAGGGTGTGGAGAAAAGGGAACTGTCTTGCACTCTGGAGGCAATGGACATTGATAGAGCTACTATGGAAGATGGTATGGAGATTACTTAAAAAACTAAGACCAAAGCTATCATATGACCCAGCAATCTCACTATTATCATGCCCTGGGGAAAACAAAATTGATAAAGACACAAGTACCCCAGTGTTCAAAGCAGCAGTATTTACAATAGCTAGAACATGGAAGAAACCTAGATGTCCATCGACAGATGAATGGATAAAGAAGCTGTGGTACATATATACAATGGAATATTACTCATCCATACAAAGGAACAAATTTGAGCCAGTTCTAATGAGGTGGATGAAGCTAGAGCTTATTACACAGAGTGAAATAAGTCAGAAAGAGAAAGACAAATCATATACTAATGGTATATGGTGCCATTACCATAAAGATGGTACTGATGAATTTATTTGCAAAGCAGCAATGGAGAAACATACATAGAGGATAGAATTATGGACAAGGAGGATGAGGAGGAAGGAGAGGGTGAGGTGTATGGAGAAAGTAACATGGAAACTTACATTACCATACGTAAAATAGAGAGCCAATGGGAATTTCCTGTATGACTCGGGGAACGAAAACCAAGGCTCTGCAACATACCATATGTAAAATAGAGAGCCAATGGGAATTTCCTGTATAACTCGGGGAACTCAAACCAGGGCTCTGCAACAACCTAGAAGGGTGGGATGGGGAGGAAGATGGGCGGGAAGTTCAAGAGGGAGGGAACATATGGACACCTATGGGTGATTCATGCTGATATTTGGCAGAAAACAACAAAATTCTGTAAAGCAATTATCCTTCAATTAAAAAATAAATTAAAAAAATAAAAGATGATGGTGCTAAAGTGCTAAATTCAATATGTCAGCAAATTTGGAAAATCCAGCAGTGGTCACAGGACTGGTAAAGGTCAGTTTTCATCCCAGTTCCAAAGAATGGCAGTGTTAAAGAATGTTCAAACTACTAGACATTTGTGCTTACTTCCTATGCTAGTAAGATTATGCTCAAAATCTTTCAAGCTAGGCTTTAACAGTACTTGAATAGAGAACTTCCAGATGTACAATCTGGGTTTAGAAAGGCAGAAGAATCAGAGATTAAATTGCCAACATCCATTGGATCATAGAGAAAGGAAGGGGATTCCAGAAAAACATTTACTTCTGTTTCCACTGACTAGGCAAAAGCTTTTGATGGATCACAAGAAACTCTGCAAAATTCTTAAAGAGATGGGAATACCAGACCATCTTACCTGTCTCCTGAGAAACCTGTATGTGAGTCAAGAAGCAACAGTTAGAATCTTACATGGAACAATGGACTAGTCCCAAACTGGGAAAGGAGTACATCAAGGCTATATATACTGTCACCCTGTTTATTTAATTTACATGCAGAGTAGATCATGGGAAATGCTGGGCTGGATGAGTTACAAGCTAGAATCAAGATTGCTGGGAAAAATAGCAACAGCCCCAGGTATGAAGATGATACTACTCCAATGGCAGAAAGTGACGAACTAAAGAGCCTCTTGATGAAGGTTAAAGAGGAGAATGGAAAAGCTGGCTTAAAACTCAACATTAAAAAAACTGAGGACATGGCATCCAGTCCTATCACTTCATGGCAAATAGAAGGGGAAAAAGTAGCAGCAGTGACAGATTTTCTTTTCTTCGGCTCCCAAATCACTGCAGATGGTGACTACAGTCATGAGATTAGAAGACTCTTGCTTCTTGGAATGAAGGATATGACAAACCTAGACAGCAGATTAAAAAGCAGACATCACTTTGCTGACAAAGGTCCCTATAGTCAAAGCTATGGTTTTTCTAGTAGTTATGTATGGATGTGAGAATTGGACCATAAAGAAGGTTGAGCACCAAAGAACTGATGTTTTCAAACTACAGTGTTAGAGAACGCTCTTGAGAGTTCCTTGAACTGCAAGGAGATCAAACCAGTCAATCCTAAAGGAAATCAATCCTGAATATTCACTGGAAGAACTGATGCTGAAGTTGAAGCTCCAGTACTTTGGCCACCTGATGCAAAGAGCCAACTCATTGGAAAAGACCCTGATGCTGGGAAAGATTGAAGGCAAAAGAGAGCAGCAGAGATGTCATCATCAATTCAGTGGACAAGAAGTTGGGTGAACTCCAGGAGATGGTGAGGGACAGGGAGGCTTGGTGTGCTGTAGTACATGGGGTCCAAAGAATCAGACATAACTCAGCGACTGAACAACAACAATATATATAATATCTGCCAGAGCCATCTGTTTAATCACATCACCAGTACTATTTAATCAGATCAATCTGTTTATTCAGAGTCCCAGGCTGTCAACATCCTGGAATTACAAGTGGACAAGCTCTTGTCATAATGACCTGTCCTAGGAAATCAGATCCCCAGAAGGCAGGACCAGTGTTTTCACAAGGTTCTTGATGCAAGTTCTGATAAACTCTGTTCTTGTTTCCTTGTAAAGCCAAGGGAGAGAACTTTGTGTGCTGCCACTGAGTCTAGTGTCCCAGATTTTCTTGACAACACAGCCTCACATAAGTGAAGACAAAATCATCCTTCCATCACCACCTCTCCTAGCTTTATTGGTCCTGGATCCCTGCCCCAACCTCCACCCTGCATCACTGGTAAGACGGCTTACGAAACATGAGTTCCACCCACAGCTCTCTTCACTCATAACTCACCTGAATTAATGACAAGGCTCAACACAGAGAAGTGATAATATCTTCTCTCCAAAGTATATGGAGAGAAATATACCTGGGTCACCTATTCCTAGCACCCAGAGACACCCAGGTCATTCATTTACACAAGAGAGGAAAATGAGATTTGGATTGGAAGTCCCTGGTGTGTCTCAAAGAAGGCAGCTGTAGAGCTGACATTTCTGTTTAAATCAGTAGCACTTAATCCCACTTGGTGAATTGCAATTTTCTCTGGATCTACTCCATTGCATCACATCCCATTCCATGGGTAACAAATGTTTACTTAAGCACATGCAATATGGATGTCAAAATTTATCTTCTGATATATTATTATACTGTAGTTTAAGTTTGAGGTAATGGAACAGAATTTTTGACATAATTCTAGTAAAATTTGTTTCTTTCTCTACCTCTCATAACTGAATTCTGTTTTTAACATGAATCACCTGAAAACACTAGAAAAAATGATTGTTTCCATATTCAACTATACCTAAATGCCTGTAAGGAAGTCTCTCAGGAACTTATGGCATTCAGATGTTTTCCTAATACTCCCAAGTAGGAAATGATCAATGGATTGCTATATATGCTTATCCTCAAATAATTTGAGGTTTGTATGAAAGTTATTCCATAAATTTTTGTTATATCCTAGCTCTTCAAGAGATTTCATTTTAGTAATATACTGACCATTTGCAATCCTATGCTATGTTTTTGACAACTAACCATAAAATATGAATTTATACATATACAAGAATAAACATTTTCTCAATGTTGATTCAAAACCACAAACACTGTATTTCACAGAAATAATAAATCCATAATAGAATTATTACCATTATCTACATTCTTACTTTTGTGCTTCTCCTTGATACAGTTCAAATAACTTTTCATCTCCCCTTCTTTTTCCACAGAATGTAATTCAGTCTTACCTACAACTCTGTGTGTAAGACTGTGTTTGGGACTTTGAGATACACAACATGATTGGATACAGATTTTAATTTCAAGAACACTACTTCCTCTCTGTTCTCAGACATGTGGTTTGTTGTAGCCTCTATATAAAGTTCACAGCTAATAAAATTTAGCCTATTATTTGTTAAGTGCTCATTTTGTTCTAAGCATTGTGCTACTTTCCATTGATTATATTAATATAATTTCATTCCCATCCTTGTATAGTAGGTATTATTTTTCTTTACCAGATGAAACAACTAAGGAATCTTCACTATCTTATTTGATTTAATTCCATATTTCTATATACCAGTATGCTTGTCTTCATACTCTTGCTTGTATATTAATTGAAAAATGTTTTTCATTGCCTACTCTAGGTAGAAGTTTCTTAGGAGCTGTGTTATGAGCTACGGGAACTACAGAGAGGAATATAATTCAAACCCTTTCCCCAGATTAAAAATATAGTTGTATATCATTAGGTGACACAACCATTCAAAGCAATAACATCCTAAAATCTTAGTGGTGTAACACAGTGGAAGTTAAGGATTTCTCACCATAATGTTTGGTAGGCTGTCTTCCATGTGATGCTTTCAGAACCCAGACTATCACCTGGTGTTTTTGTCATCCTTTTGCTTTAGAGTCAATCACTTCTAGCTATTGGATGGGGAAAAGAGACCAAGATAGGCCTAGTCAGGCCATGGTGCTCTGTGCTATTAACCACACGGGCCTGTGTGACTTCAAGAGTGGCTAGAATATGTGGTCATACTGAGTGTACAGAAAGAAAAGAACATAAACAGTAGTTAGCAGTCTTTCAACCAGCCCACTCCTCTGGGCATCGAATATCCTTTCACACCTCCATAGACCACTTGCTCCACGGAAGAGAAAAAAAAGGCTCATCTGTTCAATTCTGTTCAGGTCAATCCAGTTCAGTTGTTCAGTCGTGTCTGACTCTTTCTGACCCCATGGACTGCAGCACGCCAGCCCTCCCTGTCCATCAACAACTCCCAGAGTTTACCCAAACTCATGTCCATTGAGTCAGTGATGCCATCCTCCTGCCTTCAATCTTTCCTAACATCAGGGCCTTTTCAAATGAGTCAGTTCTTCACATCAGGTGGCCACAGTATTGGGGTTTCACCTTCAACATCAGTCTTCCCAATGAACACTCAGGACTGATCTCCTTTAGGATGGACTGGTTGGATCTTCTTGCAGAGGTCTCAAAAGGCTTCAAAAGTCTTCTCCAATACCACAGTTCAAAAGCATCAATTCTTCACGAGTCAGCTTTCTTTATAGTCCAGCTCTCACATCCATACATGACTACGGGAAAAACCATACCCTCGACTAGACGGACCTTTGTTGGCAAAGTAATGTCTCTGCTTTTTAATAAACTTGTCTAGTTTGGTCATAACTTTCCTTCCAAGGAATAAATGTCTTTTAATTTCATGACTGCAGTCACCATCTGCAGTGATTTTGCAGCCCCCAAAATTAAAGTCTGCCACTGTTTCTCCATCTATTTGACATGAGGTGATGGGACCAGATGCCATGATCTTCGTTTTCTGAATGTTGAGCTTTAAGCCACCTTTTTCACTCTCCTCTTTCACTTTCATCAAGACGCTCGTTACTTCTTCTTCCTTTTCAGCCATAAGGGTGGTGTCATCTGCATATCTGAGATGATTGATATTTCTCCTGGCAATCTTGATTCCAGCTTGTGCTTCTTCCAGCCCAGCACTTCTCATGATGTACTCTGCATATAAGTTAAAAGAACAGGATGACAATATACAGCCTTGACGTACTCCTTTCCCGATTTGGAACCAGTCTGTTGTTCCATGTCCAGTTCTAACAGTTGCTTCCTG
>SJYA01012086.1:0-12074 GCA_006410615.1 Neotragus moschatus
AGGAGGAGAAGGGGACAACAGAGGATGAGATGGTTGGATGGCATCACCAACTTGATGGACATGAATTTGGGTGTACTCTGGTTGTTGGTGATTGACAGGGAGGCCTGGCGTGCTGTGATTCATGGCATCACAGAGTCCCACATGACTGAGCAACTGAACTGAACTGAGATGTATTTGTAGGTATCTCATGATACAGAAGACCTTTGGGTGAGCATTGTACAATTTCGTATAATTGACTGTTCAAGGCAGGCCATAAAATAAATTATATAGGGTTAAGGATACCAATGACCAAATATTAAAAAGCACATTTGTGAAATGGCAATGTATGTGCCTTTTCATGAAGACATTAAATATTAATATCTTGGAACAAGTTTGAGTATCCTAATTTAAAAATCATTATGAACATAAATGATGTTTCAAAATATGCAACAACTGTGGAAGAATGTGAAAACATCTGACTTTCCTGGTGACAGTCACAGGGGCCACTAATACAACTGTGGCCTGTTGTCTCCATTTGTATTGGAAAAAAATGCTCAGTCTCACTTGTTACTGAAAAGAAAATAAGAAATGAGAAAAGAAGTTTTCCATTGAAGTTTGACATACTCTGAATTTTATCATGTCCCTCTTTAGGTGACAGTCTACCAAAGTCTTACCTGTCACCTCCTTGCTGGAGAATAGAAACAGTCCTTCTGCAGCTTGGCAGGATAGAATAGATCATGTCAGACAGAGGTAGACTTTGGAAGAAGATTCTTTGAGTCCTATTAGAAAGGATAATCAACAGATTTTTAAGTTTTAGTTCTAGCTTCAGTTTTGCCACTAGCCATCTGTGTTATTTTGGGCAACGAAGTTTGCTTCCCTGGGTCTTTGACCTCATAGAAAAACTAAGGAATTTGGACCAGATGATCTCTCAGGAACTATTCTGATTACGTATTATATTATTCTGGGAATCTTTTTTTCCATTTAGTTCCTCATCACCTATATTCATTCTGTTTATGATAATAAGCAAAAACAGGAAAATGTCATATTCCTTCCCAAACTATTTCCTTAGGATAGCCTTCACTTCAGAATTTCCTTTTCCTTCTGGAATAAGAACGTTTTAACTGAAATATGTGTTCCTTTCATTGAATAAAAATATTTATCTGCTAAAGGAGACTTTGCACAAACAAGAGAAAAGCAAACTTAGATGTAAAACAAGTTATTTCCTTGGCGAGCTGACTTTTTTCAACTCTTTCATTGGTAACATTTTTATTTGAATTTCAAGAGATTGTTTTCTCATAGCCTAACTTTCCCTTTGAAAAATTCTATAGTTAAACCATAACTAATAATTCTTTAAAAAGAATAAAAGGGAAATGTACTAAACAAAATTAGCTTGCTGCTTTCCTTCTTTTTATGAAAAGGCTGAGGAAATATTTCTGGGTGATACTGAAGCAACAGATGGTCCAAGTTGAAGTATTTCAAGCCATAGAAATATTGGAGGATTTTAACCAGCTTTCCAGGTGGTGCTAGTGTTAAAGTATCCACCTGTCCATGCAGGAGACAGAGGAAATGGCAACCCACTTCCCTGTGTCAGGAAGAACCCCTGGAGGAGGAAATGGCAACCCACTCCAGTATTCTTGCCTGGTAAATCCCATGGACAGAGGAGCCTGCCTGGTTACAGTCCGTGGGGTCCCAAAGAGTCAGACATGACTGGGTGACACACGTACAACCATCTTAAACTTGGATATCGGTCAGTCAGTTGGGTTCTTGGGATGTCTCTTGTCTAAGTGCGGCTCTTCATGAACATGAAAAATAAGTTAAAATGATGAGTATAAATGAGAAAGTTTAGCTCAATGCTTAACACAGGATGAGAGAAACCGGACACCCCATGAAATTTTTTTGCTTCTTCATTGTGTAAGCCTCAAGGAATTTTGTTTTTCCTGGGTCGGTACTGAATATACCATTTTAGTCCTACCATTTATTCAAACAGAATCTTAATCATGATTCCAAATAAGTTCCTATTAGGAAAACTTGCCTTTAGTCTCATTACACCTTCTCTAGAGGCAGGTGATTGCTTCAAAAAACATGCAGAGTCCATAGGAAACACTTTTCAGATTCATTCATGCAAACTTGCAGTCTTTCTTCCTTGAAGCAGTTGTCATCTTCATAGCCCTCACCTTCTACCTTCTTTTGGGTCCTATAAGGAGTCAACTGAAAGGTAAATCCAGCTCACTAAGTACTTGTATATACTAGGAACATGATCATTGAAAAGATAACTTCAAGGTTCTGATCCAGGACTTCTGGTTTCTGGTCTTGCAGGCAGGTAAAGACCTTGGGGAGTTATCCCTCTGTTCTAACAAGTAAGAAGCTGAATGAACTGAACACTTAACTCTTAGATCTTTCAGAGATGTGAAGTCACAGGACAAGTCACTGCTCCCTAAAGTTAGACAAAGAAGTAACACAGAGAATTATAACTTACCAGATAAGAAACTCGAGAGCAGAAACTTCTTGAGGGACTAGTGAGGGGTAGGCAAACCTAAACTGTAGTTGACAAATTGCTGGAGGCTCCGTATGGAGAAGTTTGAGAATTAAACTTCTCAAGGAAGATGGTCAGAGGAGAGCCTCCACACCTTTGTGGGTCTTACGGCTAGGAATTCTACTGGTATTTCATAGTGAATATTGGAGAGAAAGTCCCTGAGGAGTCTCCTGGTGGGGAGGAAAAGGAACTGTTTTGAAATATGCCAGAGAATTCTGCTTTTCTTAACAAAGTTTTCCATGAAGAGAAACAGTTTTACGAGAAGTGTAACCTATTAGGACTCTATCAGAGTCTAACTGATCTGGGGGAAGAAATTTCCCATCCTTCTTTGTCACCTTGTTGCATCTAATTAGGGGAAGTGACTTCACATTCCCAGGATTCAAAGAGAAGCCTAATTGTAGGACTATAGAATGTTTTTCCTTCCCCCAGCACCCGACACCCTGCCCTAATACATTGCTGCTGCCCCCATATCACTAAAGCTTTATTTACTGGAGGCTTTTTGTTCGTTTGTTTGTCTTTAACCCATTCTGTCATGTCCTGCTTTCAACAAAAAATTATAAGGCATACTACAAAGGTGAAAATTGCAGCTTGAAGAGGCAGAGCAAGCATCAGAACCAGACTCAGATATGGCAGGGATGGTGGGATTATCAGACTGGAAATTTAAAACAATGATTGTTAATATGTTAAGGGCTCTAATGAAAAAGCAGATCACGTGCAAGAGCAGACAGATAATTCAGGTAGAGAGATGGGAATTTTAGGAATCAAAAATGCCACAGATCAAAAGCATTGAAATACAAATGAAAATGCATTTGATGGACTCATAGTAGACTGGTCATGGCTTAGAAAAGAATCTCAATGTTTTAAGATATGTCAGTAGAAACATATAAACGTTTTTAGTTGCATTTTAGCAAAGAAAAAAATCACTCAAAAAAAAAAGAATAAGAACTGTGAGACAACTACAAAAGTTATAACATATGTAATGGAAATACCAGAAGGAAAAAAAAGAAACATTTGAAGTAATAATGACTGAAAAATTTCCCAAATTGATGTCAGACACCAAGCCACAGATTCAGGAATCTCAGAGAACATCAAGCCTGATAAATGCCAAACAAAAACAGCAAAAATCAAACCCCAATGAATTATACCCAGGCATGCCATATTGAGGTGCAGAAAATCAAAGATAAGAGATTTTGAAAGAAGCCAGGATTGGAGTAGGGGAAGCGTTTTACGAAGTGTAGAATAGAAGAGCATGTGACTGCTCCTTAGAAACCATGTGCACAAAAAGAGAGCAGTGTGAAATGTTTAAAACAGGGGAGAGGAAAGGGAAGTGTACTTCCTGAATGTTCTAATTTAAGGGTTGACAAACTTGAATTTTGTATTGGAGATAGTTTATAGCAGTAAGGACTCTGGAGTTAGAACTGGGTTTGATTCGCAGTGTATGATTACAAAAATGACAATAGACCTCTGGTCTTTGAAATATGAAATTGCAGCCCTTTTCATCTAGTTTCCAACCCCTGAACCTGAGCTAGCCTTGCGACTTGCTTTGGCTAACAAAGTGGTAGAAAGCATGGTATCATTTCTAAGTGTAACCCTGAAGAGTCCTTGCAGATAACTGTTACCTAGAAACATTGCTCCAGCTGAGTTACAGAGGTGAAAGAGCCTAATCAAAATCAGCACAACTGCCTGCTTGACCCCAAACTGACCTCAGATACATGAGGAACCCCAGGAATAAGGGAGAAATTGCCCAGTCAAATCAAGCCAGAGTGTCAATTTGAAAAATGTGAGCAAAGGAAATTATAGTTGTTTTAAGCAAGTAAGTTATGGTCTGGTTTGTTACATAGCATTACCATGGCTGTGACTATCTGGCATTTTACCAATGTATCCTTGTAGAACATACTGATCTCACAAGTATAAATTTCTTCTTGTAATTCGAGTTAACGTTAAGGTTTATCTCAAATAGTTATTGTGAGATTTTGTGACTGGATATGTGTCAATGGTGCAAAGAAGGGGCTGTATATGAGCTAGTTGTTACTATTTTCTTTCCCAGTGTTAATGATCCATCCTCAACAAGGCTTCCATGATGGGCCTTTTGGTCCTCATGATTGATGTTTCGGGTTTTAGCTTCCTTTTGTGGAGCAAATATATCCCAAACTTTTCCTTACCAGAACATGGTGCAGGAAACTCCGTTTTGTTATTTTCCAGCTTTGTGAACTTGGCTAACTTTCTCTAGGCCTCAGTTTCTTCACTTGTGAAGCAAGGCTAGTAGTCATACCTTCTTCTATCACTTGTTATGAAGATTATTAAATGATGCTTCTAAAGTGCTTGAAGCTGAGCTGACCTATAGTAAGTACTCAGAGTACTTGGACGTTATCATCACCATCATTATTACTGAGATTTTAACATCTCCTAGAGATGAGTCGAATCTCAGAGTTGCACCATATGACATTCTGCTAGAGTTTCTGCATTAAGCAGAAAAGCATTCAGTGTAGTCCATAGGTCAGTGGCCATTCACTAGAGTTCAGCCATCTGGCAGGAAGTTGGCAGATGCTCTGAGTCTTTCCACACTGTCACAGGGAGCAACTGGTCCAGAAATAACACACTATAAAGATTCTGAAGGGAGCCAGGAAATGAGAAAAGGGAACGACCCACAGCTCTAAGCAAATGACATTGGCGAATGTAGATACGGATTTGGGTTTAGGATCTGAATAAAGAACTGAAAGCCAAAAAATACAGTTACTAAAGGCACTAGACTGGTTGCAGGGAGCTGGACCAAGTGTTCAGCTAAGCCAAAGGGCTTTAAGATGGGCTGAAACATTTTCTGAAAAATTATCTGATATATCTTTAAAAGGCCACACATTATACTTGGTAGTATGATATGTAAGAAAGGGATTTTGTATGGTGTTAAGAGTAACTGGCTTTTGAATTCGATAGAGTTTGGGTTGATTTCTATCATTCTCATTTAATGGCTGTGTGATCTTGGGCAAGCTTCCCCTTCTCTCTGAATTTCACTCTCTTCATTTATGAAATTAATATGATTCCTCTCTCATAGAGCTAATGAAGACATTAAATCACATGACTATGTGAAAAGCTTAATAGTGTCTGGCCCCTAATAGGCATCTAATAAACGGTATGTGTTAATGTTATTAATTAAGCATTATTTGGCAAAATCTTTATCTTGCCAGAATCTCTTCCTTGGGTTAACATTTTCTGTTGTCTCATATTCCCTGATTTGGCCTTTCAATTCTGTGCACCCCACTGATATCTATGTCCTTCTGATCCCCAACTAATGACTTTAACATCACACAACTCATTGATTACCTCCTGGGCTTATTTTGACATTGGGCATCTAACATGACTTTTTGTTTTAATTTCATTATGTCCTATCTCTATCTCTGTGAGTGGACTAGAAATCAAAGGAATCAGATGAGCTCAAAGAGATCATCTAAGGCTGGGGGACACTGTTAGGAAGACCAGGAGCAGAGTCTACGAGGTCAGGGAGGCACAAAGGGGGATACTAACTGTTGACGTGTGATGAGTGCTTATCTAAAAGGTGAGAGAAACACTTCCTATAAGTGTTTTGTCCTGTGAACTAAGACAGAAATGGGCTCTTAGGGACAGAATTTAGGGTTATGTTTGGAGAATTCTCAGATTACTTTCTGTTACATTTTTCAAGTTGAGGATGAATACTTGGAAAAAAAGAAAAATACTGGCATACCTTGGACATACTGCTTCTAGATCACTGACTGCAGTTAAGCAAATATCCTAATAAAATGAGTCACATGAGTCTCTGGATTTCTCAGTGCATATAAAAGCTCTGTTTATACTATACATAAAAGCTATTAAGTGTACCATCCTATTATATCTAAGAAAAGCAATGTACATACCTTAATTTAAAAATACTTCTTTGCAAAAGTGTGCTAGCCATCATCTGAGCCTTCAGTGAGTTCTTTGCTGGTGGAGGGCCTTGCCTCAATGTCAATGCTACTGACTGAAGGTGGTGAATGCTAAAGGTTGAGGTGAAAAAATGAAGTTTGCTGCAATGAAGTTTGATTGCTTCTTCCATTCCCAAGAGTTGTCTGTAGCAGGCAATGCTGTTTGACAGTATTTTACCCACAGTGGAACTTCTTTAGTAATTGTGGTCAGTCCTCTCACGCTCTGCTGATTTTATCAAATAAGTTTACGTAGCATTCTAAAGATGTTGTTGCCAGTTCAACAGTATTCTCCAGGAGTAGACTTCATCTCAAGAAACCTCTTTCTTCTTCATCTATAAGAAGCAACTCATGATCCCTTCAAGTTTTATCATGAGATTACAGCAGTTCAGTCACGTCCTCAGTCTCTGCTTCTAATTCTAGCTTTCTTGCTATTTCTCCCACATCTGTAGTTATTTCCACCCCTGAAATCTTGAGCACTTGAAAGTTAGCCATGAGGGTTGGACTTCATTATATTCTTCCAAACTCCTGTTAATCTTGATATTTGGACCTCTTCCAGGAATCACAAGTGTTCTAAATGGAATCTAGAATAGTGAATCCTTTCCAGGAGGTTTTCAATTGACTTTGTCCAGATCCATCAGAGGAACCTCTATCTATGGTAGCCATAGCCTTATGAAATATATTTCTTACATAGTAAGGCTTGAAGGTCTAAATGATTCCTTGATCCATGGACTTAGGAACGGATGTCATTTGTTCACTGAATCAGCACGTTCCATTTTTCTCAAGAACTTTTTACATTCATAGCTTGGCTAATGGTTTGGTAAAGAGGCCTAGCTTTCAGACTATCTTAGCTTTTGATATTCCTTCCTCATTACAATGAATCATTTCTAGTTTTTGATTTAAAGAGAATCAATCTTCCTTTCACTTGAACACTTAGTGGCCATTGTGGGGTTATCAATTGGTTTAATTTCAATATTGTGTCTCACAGAATAGACAGGCCTGAGGAAAGGGAGAGAGGAAATGGAACAGGCAGCCAGTGGAACTGTCAGAACACCCACAGATCATTTTGCCATCAAGCTCATCGCTTTATGTGGACTTGGTTCATGGTGCCCCAGAACAATTGCAGTAGTAACGCCAAAGATCACAGATCCCCATGACAAATTCAATAATAATGAAAAAGCTTAAAATAGTCCACTCCAGTTCAGTTCAGTCGCCCAGTCGTGTCCGACTTTGCGACCCCATGAATCGCAGCAGGCCAGGCCTCCCTGTCCATCACCATCTCCCAGAGTTCACTCAGATTCACGTCCATCGAGTCAGTGATGCCATCCAGCCATCTCATCCTCGGTCGTCCCCTTCTCCTCCTGCCCCCAGTCCCTCCCAGCATCAAAGTCTTTTCCAGTGAGTCAACTCTTCGAATGAGGTGGCCAAATAGTCACCAAAATATGAGACAGAAACACCAAGTGAGAAAAAGCTGTTGGAAAAATGGCACTGATCAAATGTTCAGTGCAGAGTTGCAATAAACAAATTAGTTAAAAGAAAAAGCAAAACAAAACCTCAATACCTGCAAAGCACAATAAAGCAAAGTACAATAAAATGAGGTATGGTGATAAGGGCAAATTAGAATAAGGGGTTTCTCGGGTGATAATACAAGTGTGTGTGTGTATATATATATATATGTATATATTCTATACAACTGATTGATTTCCCTACATCTTTTTCTTCCATTCTGCAACATTTACCTCTTGAAAACTGTATTATCAGAGTCTGGGTGAATTGAGCCATTTTCAGGTTCAGTCCTGTTAGCTCCATTTTGTTCTCTTAGTTGTAGGTGCCTGGCAGTCTCTTAGGAACTGCTCATAGATCATGGAAGAGTCATTTTTAAAACTAAGAAAGCAAAGTACCATTGAAATTCACTGTGGGTCATCAGTGTCACCTTTCTGTACAAAGATAAGATTACTACAACCAGGCGCAGCCATCATCATTTTCAGAGCAACAACCAACTTCACTCAGTATCCAAGATGATCACTTTAATGCTTGCGAACTGTACTGTACCAACTCAGAAATAACGATGACGCTCATACACATAAAAATAGATGGACTAGGTGTAAAGTATCACTTTCTTTCCATTGTGAATATGACTTTCCTTCTCTGACTGTCCATGAGTAGTGTCTCTGCAATGTGGTCTGGAGACTTATATGTTTTACGCTGTGTTTCTCTCTGGTGTATTTCTCTTACAGTCCTTCCGGGAAATTTGAAAATTATGAAACTTCGTTCCTTATGGTGTTCATAGACAGATACGGTGATAACTAATGATGTGCCACGGCTTCATATTGGAATGCATCATTCCTTTGGTTCTGAGGGCTGTTTCTTATCGGATATGCAAATTCAAAGATAGATTATCATAACCCAGTGATATCAAATGCCTAGCTGACAGTGTGTGTGCGTGCTAAGTTGCTTCAGTCGTGTCTGACTCTTTTGTGATCCCATGGGCTCTAGCCTGCCAGTCTCCCCTGTGCATGGGATTCTCCAGGCAAGAATACTGGAGTGAGTTGCCATGCCCTCCTCCAGAGAATCTTCACAGTCCAGGGATTGAACCCACACCTCTCATGTCTCCTGCATTGGCAGACAGGTCCTTTACCACTAGTGCCACCGGAGAAGCCCGTAACTGAGAGAATTCCTGTAAAAAGAAAAGGAGGAGGTCACCAGGCCATCGTCACGCAGGCATGCCGTCAATGTCTTTCTCCTCCATCTCAGCCGTGGTAGGTGACATGGGATGAATACATTCATATGTCTGCTGGGTCAGTGATACAGCCTCTTTGGGTTTCGGGCTCTTTAGCTATAAAATCGGAGAAGGCAATGGCACCCCACTCCAGTACTCTTGCCTGGAAAATCCCATGGACAGAGGAGTCTGGTGGGCTGCAGTCCACGGGGGTCGCAAAGTGTAGGACAAGACTCAGCTACTTCACTTTCACTTTTCACTTTCATGCATTGGAGAAGGAAATGACAACCCACTCCAGTGTTCCTGCCTGGAGAATCCCAGGGATGAGGGAGCCTGATGGGCTGCCGTCTCTGGGGTCTCATAGAGTCGGACACGACTGAAGCGACTTAGCAGCAGCAGCTATAAAATGGGGATATAAGCAATGTTCTTTCAGACGGTAGTTTTAAAGAAAAACTGAGATAATCCATGTCAAATAATGAATAGACAGGATCATATTCACCTAATAAATGATAGCTATTATTACATTGAGATTCCCTGGTAGCTCAGCTGGTAAAGAATTCTGCCTGCAAGGCAGAAGATCCTGGGGTTGGGAAGATCTGCTGGAGAAGGGATAGGCTACCCATTCCAGCATTCTTGGGCTTCCCTTGTGGCTCAGCTGATAAAGAATCCTCCTGTGATGTGGGAGACCCGGGTTTGATCCCTGGGTTTGGAAGATCCCCTGGAGAAGGGAACGGCCATCCCCTCTGGTATCCTGGTGTGGAGAAGTCCATGGGACATTAATGTACTTTATGGTTGATTAATATATAATTGTAAGGTGATTGGCTTTGGTCAGGGAGGCACTGCATAGCCTTAGAGCAGGTTGGAATTGTACAGTTTTGCTGGAGATTGAGTTGTTACTTACCAGTGGGACTAGTAAGGGAAACTACAACCACAAAATATCATTTTAGAAGGAAATGCTTGATAGTCAGCATTCAGTTCAGATATTTCTAGGTAATTCAGATGAAACATTCCATTATAAATGTAAAACTCTTCTTGTGGAAACTGCAGTTTTTATCTTCTTGCAGGCACAATTTTAATTCTCAAAGCTTAACTGGATACTAGTGATCAAGCTGGTGATGTTTTCACATTAACATTATCTGCTGAGTGCCTTTTCCCCAAGGTAATTTTAAATATTTTGCTTGAAAAGGAATTTGGGACATAAATTACGCTATTCACAACACTGCCCTGTGTTGGTTCATAGCATCCACTCATGTAACAGTAATCACGTTATTGCACAACTATTTTTTTTCCTACAAAGCAGACTAGGTCTTCAGGGAAAAATAAAATCCAGTCTCTGCCCTCAAGGAATTTACAGTCATGCGGATGGACAGAGGTACAAGTAAAGATTGCTGTGTAATAGGAGTTACACTACAATCAAGTTCTTGTACAGATATAAATAGAAAGAAGAAAAAAGCCTTTGACCTAGACACAAGTACAAGTTATGCCATGGGAGCATAAAATGATACATTTTGACCCAGAAACAATTTTGGAAAACATCAAATCCAATTAGAGCAGGCATCAGTTTAAGCTATGACTAAAACCTCAGAAACTTAACAGGAAGATTCTATGAGAAGAGAGGCATCTTTACTGTGCCTTTTGCTTTTCACAATTTCAGAGTAATAAAGGGCTTCTACTTTCAAGAGGAGAAAGACCAACTCTACAGCTACTGCCAGGGCCCGAGTGAGCTGGCAGGACTCAAGAGTGGTCAGAATTCATGGATGACATCTTGGTAGAGACACAACACCGGTGACTCTAGAAGGCAACTGGACTCCTTTAATATAAGCCTCCCCATGAACAGTGCATAAAATTCCTGCCCCTCCCTTTCTGTGAATTGTTGTTGGTTTGTTACTGTTTTGTTCATCGATTTATGGTCTTTGTTTCACATCGCTGGTCCATCTCCTCGACTTCAGATTTATGTCTCCTTTCCATGGTGGCTCTTGATGGTTCCTCGTGGAATCATTATCACATGAATAATTGAGGGCTTGCCCATGACCATCTCAAATCCTAACACACGCCATCCAGAGTAGATTCTATCACTAGTTTCTGAGAAAAATAGCAAGTGACTTGCCAAAAGTCTCACAGCAAGTAGGTAGCAGAACAGATATTTGAACCTAGGTATCTCTAGGACTCTATGATTTATGTTTTTTTTTTCTCCCTCCTCACTGTAGTACTTCTACCTAAATGATTCTGGGTGCTACAGCCCCAGACAACTGTGTCTGATACTAATTAATTGCACTCTTTTGATGACTCAGTATATTCCACAGTTAGTCTGTACCAGGACTTCAGAAAGGGATGCTCCATGTGCTACAGTGAGAATTGCAGAGGCTGGTACACAAGGAAGGTTGTAAATAAATGTAAAGGTAACTTAGAGTCAGAATTCTTATTTTGGACTAATTTGTGAAATAATGACTATGTCAACCTGTTCCTTGGAAATTAAACAATATAGTTTTCATAAATCTCATAGGACAGAGGCTCAGCTTCCTCTGTGGGTGGGGAGAGAATCTCCAAATCAAGTGCTGGGCAAGACCAGTTCTGTTTCATTTGCCAAATACGAGCGAGGCAGTCTCTGGAAGGACATTTCCTGCCCGAGCCTCCATTCCTGCAGCCATAGTATTTGTCTCCATTGATCGTTGCCTCCATGTAAAGAACAGTCAAGTGATTAGCATCACAGTCTAGAGGCTATAATAAAGATTGTTGGGCCTGAGTCAGCTTAGTTTATGTCTAGGCTGGACATGTAAACGGTCTCCCTTTGTCAGATATGGTGATTTCATCCTGTGCATAGCTCTGAATGATATGTGCTATGTATCAAGCAAACAAATTCATAAATCCAAACAGTAACTGAATTTCTGCATTAATGATAAGCATTCCTTGTAAA
>SJYA01012087.1:0-12085 GCA_006410615.1 Neotragus moschatus
ACTCCAGGTGTTTCTTGACTTCCTACTTTTGCATTCTAGTCCCCTATAATGAAAAGTACATCTTTTTTGAGTGTTAGTTCTAAAAGGTCTTGTAGATCTTCATAAAAGCATTCAATTTCAGCTTCTTCAGCATTATTGGTCAGGGCATAGACTTGAATTACCATGATGTTGAATGGTTTTCCCTGGAAATGAACAGAGGGCATTCTATTGTTTTTGAGATTTCATAGAATGTATGTGTATGACCACAGAAGTAGGTGATGGAGGCAGTGTGAGAACAAAATTCACTGGGAGCTAAGACAAATATCAACGTCTTCAAGGAAGAAGGAGGGTAAATGACCTGGAAGCAGCAGTGAGGAACAAAAAGCTATCCCATCCTCGTGTTCAATTATAACAAACGATTCAGAAGAGAATGTCTGCTATGTAAGGCTGAAGAAGCAACACCATCAAGGGAGTTCCGAGTTTCAGTGTGAGCAAAAATATAAAGGAAACATCCAAGAGATGAGGTTTAAGATACAGAACTTTTGCCAGGAATGGGTCATGGTTTCTCCATGGGAAAAGTTTGGGAGTTGAGAGGGTTGGAGGGCAAGTTAGACTGTGACTAAAGATTAGGTGGTGAAGGATGGCTTGGTGTAACTCTGTGGGTGTGTGTAAACTCTTTTGAACGGTGCCTGGCTTCAAGTCTTTGCTTTGTAAGTGTTGGATACTATTAATATTTTGGTGATTCCTGTGAACACAGAGATATAAGAAACGATGGTATTAGCACCAATAGACTTTAGGGTTTAGGAATCAGCAAACTAAATGGACTGGAATGGGTGAGTTTAACTCAGATGACCATTATATCTACCACTGTGGACAAGAATCCCTCAGAAAAAATGGAGTAGCCATCATAGTCAACAAAAGAGTATGAAATGCAGTACTTGAATGCAATCTCAAAAACGACAGAATTATCTCTGTTCATTTCCAAGGCAAACCATTCAACATCAAGGTAATCCAAGTTTATGCACTTACCAGTAATGCTAAAAAATCTGAAGTTGAATGGTTCTATGAACCTATGAGACCTTCTAGAACTAACACCCGAAAAGATGTCCTTCCCATTATAGGGGACTGGAATGCAAAAGTAGGAAGTCAAGAAACACCTAAAGTAACAGACAAATTTGGCCTTGGAGTACAGAATGAAAGCCAACAGGGTTTTGCCAAGAGAATGCACTGGTCATAGCAAAAACTCTCTTCCAACAACACAAGAGAAGACTCTACACATGGACATCACCAGATGATCAACACTGAAATCGGATTGATTATATTCTTTGCAGCTAAAAATGGAGAAGCTCTATACAGTCAACAAAGACAAGACAGGGAGCTGACTGTGGCTCAGATCATGAGCTCCTTATTGCCAAAGTCAGACTTAAATTGAAGAAAGTGGGGAAAACCACTAGACCATTTAGGTATGACTTAAATCCCTTTCCATTATTCAGTGGAAGTGAGAAATATATTTAAGGGACTAGATCTGGTAGACAGAGCCCTGATGAACTATGGACGGAGGTTCCTGACCTTGTATAGGAGTCAGGAAGCAAGACTGCTCCCAAGAAAAAGAAATTCAAAAAAAGCAAAATGGGTAGACGTCTAGGGAGGCCTTACAAATAGCTGTGAAAAGAAGAGAAGTGAAAAGCAAAGGAGAAAAGGAAAAATATATCCATTTGAATGCAGAGTTCCAAAGAATAGCAAGGTGAAGTCAAATGGGCCTTAGAAAGCATCACTATGAACAAAGCTAGTGGATGTGATGAAATTCCAGTTGACCTATTTCAAATTCTAAAAGATGATGCTGTGAAAGTGCTGCACTCAATATTCCACCAAATTTGGAAAACCCAGCAGTGGCCACAGGACTGGAAAAGTCAGTTTGCATTCCAATGCCTAAGAAAGGCAATCCCAAAAAATGTTCAAACTACTGCACAATTGCACTTATCTCACACACTAGTAAAGTAATGCTCAAAATTCTCCAAGTCAGGCTTCAGCAATATGTGAACCATGAAATTCCACATGTTCAAGCTGGTTTTAGAAAAGGCAGAGGAAACAAAGATCAAATTGCCAACATCCTCTAGATCATTGAAAAAGCAAGAGAGTCCCAGAAAAACATCTATTTCTGCTTTATTGACTATGCCAAAGTCTTTGACTGTGTGGATCACAACTAACTGTGGAAAATTCTGAAAAAGATGGGAATACCAGACCACTTGACTTGCTTCTTGAGAAACCTGTATGCAGGTCAGGAAACAACAGTTAGAGCTAGACATGGACCAACAGACTGGTCCCAAATAGGAAAAGGAATATGTCAAGGCTGTATATTGTCACCCTGCTTATTTAACTTATATGCAGAGTACATCATGTGAAATGCTGGGCTGCATGAAGCACAAGCTGAAATCAAGATTGCTGGAAGAAATATCAATAACCTCAGATATGCAGATGACATCACCCTTATGGCAGAAAGTCAGGAGGAATTAAAGAGCCTCTTAATGAAAGTGAAAGTGAATGAGGCGAGTGAAAAAGCTGGGCTAAAACTCAACATTCAAAAAAACGAAGATAGTGGCATCTGGTCCCATCACTTCATGGCAGATTGATGGGCAAACAGTGGAAACAGTGCCATATTTTATTTTCTTGGGCTCCAAAATCAATGTGGATGGTGACTGCAGCCATGAAAATCAAAAGACACTTGCTCCTTGGATTAAAAGCTATGACCAACATAGACAGCATATTAAAAAGCAGAGAAATTACTTTGCCAACAAAGGTCTGTCTCATCAAGGCAATGGTTTTTCCAGTAGTCATGTATAGTTTTGAGAGTTGGACTATAAAGAAAGCTGAACACAAAAGAATTGATGCTTTTGAACTGTGATGCTGGAGAAGACTTGAGAGTCCCTTGGACTGCAAGGAGATCCAAGCAGTCCATCCTAAAGGAAATCAGTCTTGAATATTCATTGGAAAGACTGATGCTGAAGCTGAAATTCCCAATACTTTGGTCACCTGATGTGAAGAACTGACTCACTGGAAAATACCCTGATGCTGCTGAAAGATTGAAAGCGGGAGGAGAAGGGGACAACAGAGGATGAGATGGTTGTATGGCATCAGTGATTCAACGGACATGAGTTTGAGTAACTCCAGGGGTTGTTGATGGACAGGGAGGCCTAACATGCTGCAGTCTATGGGGTCGCAAAGAGTTGGACACGACTGAGCCACTGAAGTGAATTGAACTGAGACTTTTGGGATGATGACATTGATGAATTTGTGTTAGGGGGACAAGATGGGGACAGAGATTTCATGAAAGCATGTGGAGTTCTGGCTTTGTATCAACAGGAATAAGTACAAGAAAAGGGAATACAGAACCCTAGATAATCAAAATCTCATAAAATTGAAGAAAAGCTGTTAAGAAAAAATCCAAAAATCTTTAGAGAAAAAGAATGCCTTCAGGAGACTTGAAATTCTTTGAAATTCCTGAAAGCTAGAAAATAGGGCAGCTGTGAGTACCGAATGTATACACACTCTCTGCTACTCCTTCCTTCAAGGTGGAATTAATTCCCCTCCCCTGAGTGGTGGCCCAAATTTAGCAACTTTCTTCTAACAGAGTAGAATGTATAGAATTGATGGCATGTGACTTCTGAGATTTGTTCGTAAAAGACCTTTTGGATTTCTCCTTGTTCTTCTTCTTGGAACTAGCTATGGAGGTGTCCAACTACCATATCCTGAGGATACTAAGCAGCCCTATGTAGAAGCACACCTGGGAGGAACTGAGGCCTTCTCTAACCACCAGCTCTGACTCACCAGTCATGTGAGCCAGCCAACACAGAAGCAGATGAGATGGGCCCAGGCCAACACCTTGACCTCCTGAGAGTATCTGAGCCAGAACCACGGAGCAAAGCCAATCCCAGAGCCCTGACTCTGAAACTGCGTGTTGTTGTTCAGTCACTCAGTTGTGCCCGACTCTTGATGACCCCGTGGACTGCAGCACACCAGGCTTCCCTGTCCTTCACTATCTCTCAGAGTTCAGTTAAACTCATGTGCATTGAATCAGTGATGCCATCCAACCATCTCATCCTCTGTCGCCCTCTTCTCCTCCTGGCCTCAATCTTTCCCAGCATCAGGGTCTTTTCCAGTGAGTCAGCTCTTTGCATCAGGTGGCCAAAGTATTGGAGCTTCAGCTTTAGCATCAGTCCTTCCAATGAATTTCCTTTAGGATTGACTGGTTTGATCTCCTTGCTATCCAAGCAAACTGTGTGAGATAATGTTTATTGTCATTTTAAGCTGGTAACTTTTAGGGTAATTTGTTATGCATTATTTCATGGCTGATATTTTATGCTTGAGCTCGAAATTAGACAGGATTTACATATTTTCAAATCAAAAACAGTGTTTATTCCTTTACTTCCTTTTGAGGGACATGACACAGTTTCCCCTATACCCTTAGGCTGGATGTGTATTAATTTAGGAACAAGATGGAGAGGTGGTGGAGGGAGAGATTTTTCTCTTCAGCCACTTACTGAGTTTTAACTAAGACATCTCATCCTGAAGGAAACTGTGCACCATGTTTGGAGAGCATAAGGTTTAATTTCTTTTTTTGTTTCATCCCTCAAAACACAGAAAAGAAATGAATTTCATAGTCTAGTAATGCTCAGGAGTTAAACTAAGAGGCAATCACTCTTGGAAGTATAAAAGATCTGACTTTCCATAGATGTTTGACCCTGAGGCCCTGTCATCCAGGGCTTCTCTTCTGTTGGTTTTATTTCTACTACAATTTATTGAATTTTCCTTTTAAGCTACAAAAGTAGTACTACATACTTGTTGCAACAAAACAACTGCTATTATATAAACAAAACCACAAACAATCTTATTTTTTCCCCATCCCCAAGGCAATAAGTGTTAATGGTTTGTTCTGCATTCTTTTACCCTCTTTTGCTATACACATGGACAAAAATATATTCTTTCCTTTGCTTCATTTTCCTCTGACCTATACCACATGTGTTACTCATCAATATGCATTTTCCATCTTATATATGCCATTTCATATTAATAAAAATAAATCTAACTCATTGTTTTGTATAGCTGTATAATATTCCATAATATAGATGGACTATAACTTATTCAACCATTCTCCTGATGATTAAAAATATTTGTGACTAAGAATATAACATAACCATCTTTTTAGATATAGTTTTACATATGGGTACCTATAGCACTTTATAGACCTTCTTCTTCAGTGATTCCTGAGTCAGTGGTAAATTTTAAGCTTTATAATAATGTTCTAGATAATTGTTAAAGACACTGTAGCCTTTCAAAGTTGTACCACCAATGTGAAGAAATTCCTGTTTCTCCATATTCTTGATAGGGCTCAAGAGTTAGAATGTTCTGCAATTTGGAATAAAAATGGTATCCCAATCCTCGTTTGTCTTGCATTTCCCTATCAGTCATCCTGAATATCTTCTCATGTGTTCTGGGACACCGACCATTCTTTTCGTCTTCTGAGAGCAGTAAATAGAAGGTAGTTATCTATTTTGCTTTTTGCTTTTTAAAGTAATAGGCTTGCTTTTAGAGCAGTTTAAAGTGCATAGCAAAGTTAGATAGTACAGGAAGTTCCCTCATACCCTCCCCTCCCCAACACACACACACACACAGACACAAACACACATTCAGCCTACCCCACAACCAACATTTGTTACACCCATGAACCAATACTGAGACATCATTGTTAACCAGTCTACAGTTTACATTAGGGTTCTCTCCTTGAGTTGTACAAAAAATTTTGAACAATTTATAACCTATATCCACCACAGCAGAATGACACAAAAGTTTCATTTCCTAAATAAAATCTGTGTTCCACCTATTGCTCCTTCTTTCATAACCTCTGGGTCTATATGTATATATGGTTTACACACACACAGTCTTCCAACATGCTTTTCAGAGAACGGTTCTGAAACAGGTGCAGTAAAAGTGGTTCTCAGGCCCTCAGACTGTGCTGTCCCATCAGATGGTGCCACTGGTTGATCTCCGCACACTGGAGGGACTGTAGGCAGGGCTTCAGGGTCAGACAGCCTCAGGCTGAGCTGTGCAATCAGCCAGGGCCCCAAAGATGTGTAGAGCCTCAGTCTGGGCTTTGCAATCAGGTAGGCCACTGGCAAGGTTCCACTGTTGAGCAAATTCTCTGGCTAGGCTTTCTGGTTGGACAGGACATCCAGTTGTATCCTGCAACTGGATGGGGCTGGAGACTCTTCATGGTTGGCCGGTCACCTGGCTGGGTGGAGCCACAGATTATACTCCACGATTGGGTGGATTCACCAGCTGGGTTCCCTGTCTTGATGAGGCCACAAGCTGTGTACAGCAATCATATAGGGCCATAGCTTGGCTCAGGCTGCCCAGGGTCACTGTTCAGGTTCCCTAGTAGAGTGAAGTCAGACAATATGCTCAACAGGTGAGAAGGGCTGCTGGCTTGACTCTTGCCAGTAAGATGGGCTCCAGGGCTGCCTAGGTTCTCTGGTTAAGCCCTCTGTCCTCACAGAACTAGAGGCTATGCTCAGTAGTTGGAATGGGCTGTAAATTTGTTTTCCTGCCTGGGTACAGTCACAGAAAAGACTTCTCTGCCAATAGAGACCATTGGCTAGGTTTTGCAGATGGCAGGTAGAGCCACATGGGCACTGATACAAACAGGAATGTGATCCACCAAGACTGACTGCACCTTTTCTCCACCTCTTTCTGATCCCCTGTGATCAAGCCCCACAGATTCCCACAGTGATTCCCCACGATGCAAGATCCAAGTGAGCCTCCCAGGAAGTGCATTCAAAGCTGAGGGGAGCAAGATGTCTATCTTGTTCTCTTTTCCTACTGGGAAACTGTAGGTCCTGGGAAGCCGTCCCTTGGTGTGGTTCTGTGCCAGTACGGGGAGCAGCAATGCCCTCAAAGTGAAACCTCTATTCTTCCCCTTCCATTGCAGTCCTTCTCCATCTCTGTGGTCCAGAAAGTCACTTCAGCCTCACTCCCAGGCTCTGGAATTTTTACAGTGGTGTTTTGTCTATGGATAGTTGCTAGTTGGTCTTCTCGTGAGGGGGACTAAAGTTGGAAATGACCTTCATTGCCATCTCAGTGTTACATCCAGGGGCTCCCAGATCACACCCAAAGGGGCAAGAGTAGGTAAATGGTCCCCTTCCAGGTCCAGAGCCAAGATTGTTTGCATATCACTTGATGCCTAGGTGGTCATGACTCCTCCGAGGTCCCCCAGCAGATGGTGCTGATGACAGAACCAAAGCCGTGGGCTGCAGCTCCATCTTCAGGTGGGCAGAGTTGTTTCCAAGTCTGCATTTGGGACCATGGTCAGAGAATCAGCCACCTCAGTAAGACAATCTGTCTTGGACTGCACTAGGGTTTCACAATCTCCTAACTGGATCCCCAAGCTCCCACAAAGACACTTTTGTCTGAGGATGGATGCCAAATTATTGTTGCTGAATGGGAGATATAAACGAAGGGTGTCTTATTTGACCATCCTGCTGACATCAACCTCCCCAACTTATTTTATGAGAGAACGACCTTAAACTAGAATCTGGCAATGAAAACAGTAATATTCAAAACTGGTAATACATCAGAATCATTTTGGATATATTCCAGGAATACAAAATTGGGTTGGCACTTTAACAATCCATTCATTTCACCACAATTACAGAAATAAAAACTGTGCCTTCATCTCAATGCATGCAGAAAAAGCCATTTATGAAATTCAGCATCCAGTCATGATGAAACTCTTAGCAAACTAATACCAGATGAAAATAATGAAAATAGATTGTAAAGCACAGATTTATTTTGTGACATCATTCTGGATGTTCAAAATGTGTTTTGGTTTACTCCTTAATGTTCCTTTGCTCAGGGTAATAAAGAACTGGTTCATGAAGAGCTTAATAATTATACGTGAAAGACTTCTGTTTAGGAAAAAAACATTTCACAAGCTCAACAGAGCATTTAAGAAATTAACTGAGTTTACTGGGCAACTTGAAACATAGCAACTCAAAAGAAGTATTAGAAATCTAAGGACAATGCTCTAGTAACAATGCCATTCAAATGTCAGTCATATTTATTTCCCAGTTTGTGGAAGGAGTTTGGTAAACCAAAACATTTCAACCAGAATTCAAAGATAAACTCTTGTCTACTACCCTAGAATATCAGTGCTGGAAATTTATCTCATATACACACAAAGTAGAATCCCAGACACTCAAATCTCTAATCACTTCCACAAAGATCGACCCTTATGGAACCCATAGGAATCCTGCTCCTGTCCCAAGATGGTGTTGGGGTAAGCACCCCACAAAGTGTCCCTGCCAGAGACCCTTCCTCACCAAAGCCTTCCCACTGACCAGAGCCCATCAATGGGCCAGGGGCACTCCCAGCACTAAGCACTCATGAGCACTGGAATGGCTAAGGATGATTTCACAGGCAACATTGTAATACTATGGTACAAGAGGTGTTCTCCAACACTAGACCTCATAAGAACTAACTCACCGTCCTTGCTGGAAAAACTAGAGAAAAGGTGCCTGAAGTTAAGGGAGAAGTCAGTGAAGGCTCAACATCAAATTTCTGCCAGAGTTTCCCCCAGCTATAGAACCAAGCTCATGAAGCAAGTAATAGATTCTTTAGGGGACAAAATTCCCTGCTTATCTATCCAAAAAAAGACAGAAATGTCTGGTGGGAAAAGAATGGATGAAAACCTTTTATGAGCAATTGTTTCCCTCTCTTTCCTGAACATCCTCCAGCCCACTCTACCACCTCTCCTATTTGTCTAAGCAAAGCTGAAGGCCAACAAAAATGTGGGCATGTGCAACACAGCCCCTTCACAAAGTGGTATTAAGTTTCCCACCAGTGAGTTGGAGCTCCTGCCACAAAGCTCAGACCTTTCAGGTTGTATATATATAGATTGGGAGGTGGAGGGGGTTGCAAAGTTATCAGTAATCTTTGAAAGATTTTTCACTTCTGCACATAGGTGCCAAGTGCCTGGCTTCAATAAGGGAGGAAGGGAATGACCCTTGTCTGAGAAATCAGTGGTGATTAATTATTAAAAATATTGGTTATTGCATACATCCCAACCTCTGTAGCCCAGATTCCAGGAATGAGAAGATCCAGAATCATGTGACAGCATTCAAGTCCAGGTAAGAGTCAGAATAGAGAAAAAATGGATACGGCTAACAGCTCAGGTCTTAGGAGCCCAAGTCTGGAGGTTCTTGCTTCACTGCAAAGTACAGCTCTGCTTGACCTTCCTCTTGTCACTGCTAGGTTCTCGTTGGCCACGGGAAGATGTCCATGAATTCTGGCCTGTGGGCTGTGGGACAGACTGTTAGGGCTTCTCTTACCCTGCTCAGAACATTCATTCCCTAGAACAGTGTCCTCCATCTTCCTCCCTTCCTCCTGCTTTCTGAGTACTCACTATGTATCTAAGCGTTGCCAGGTGCTGGGGTGAATACAAAGAAATGAAAATCTATTCTCTGAAATCCAGAGGCTTACAGTTCCTCCACCAGTACAGATTAATTATAAATTCCTTTTTAAAGTTTCAGTCATGCCCTTCACTGCACTTAATCTCCCTTCATCATCATCTCTGCAGACACGTAAGAACCTCTCCCTCTCTTGAAGGTGTTCGTCACTCAGTTTTGTCTGACTCTTTACAAACCCATGGACTGTAGCCCACCAGGTTCCTCTGTCCAAGGGATTTCCCAGCCAGGATACTGGAGTGGGTGGCCATTTCCTTCTCCAGGGGATTTTCCTGACCCAGGGATTGAACCCGGGTCTCTTGCACTGCAGGCAAATTCTATACCGACTGAGCTACAAGGGAAGCCCTCGTCCCCTTTTCCTAAGAGTGAAATAAAACATCTTTTTTAAAGTATTTTTTTTCTTATTGTCAGGCTCAGATATTGTAACATCATTGGCTGTGAACTCTGATTTACCCACATCTAAAGTGTGAAGCTGAGGACTCAATACACTGGATTCTATTGGTCTCTCCTTCCCATGTCACTGGTCCCAAAGAAAGACTGGGACAGCCCTATCCTCAGCCTCCTAGATGTCATCCTTCAGTTCATTTCTTCTTTGCACACCATGCCCCCACTGAACTATCCATCAGGGATCCCCCAGTCTCCCCTGTACTCAGTACCCCAACCTCATTCAGCATCCTCACACCCAGCATATCACCTCCTATTTAAAGAGAAAATTTAAATGGTCCTTCCATTTGGAACCTAAAGCCTCATATATTAACCCTTGCTTTCTGGCCTGGTCTTCTCTGAAGAAAATATACCCTAACTGCTACCCACAACCCAGAGCTAAGAACAGCCCTACAGATAATTTCTGCTTCACAGAGTGTAGTCTGAGAATGACACGGAAGCTGCTATTTCATGGGTCTGTGGGGTCAGCATCATGTTAGGGGGAAAATGCCCTAAGCTGCTAATTCTGCAGACCGTGTTTGCCTCCATTAAACTTTCATATCTTAATTGTAACAAATTTGAATTTGATAATTTAATAAGTTTCTGTTCAAGTTTAAAATCTTGCCTGTTGTTGTTACTCAGTCGTTAAGTCGTGTCTGACTTTTTCGATCCCATGGACGATCATATACCAGGCTCCTCTGTCCTCCACTAGCTCTAGGAGTTTGTTCAGATTCATGTCCATTGACCCAGTGATGCTGCCTAACCACTAGATTCTATGCTGGCCCCTTTTTCTTTTGCCTTCAATCTTTCCCCAAATCAGGGTCTTTTCCAAAGTGCCCACTCTTCACATCAGGTGACCAAAATATTACAGCTTCAGCTTCAGCAACAGTCCTTCTAATGAATAGTCAGGGTTAATTTTCTTTAGGATTGACTGGTTTGTTCTCCTTGCACCCCAAGGGACTCTCAAGAGTCTTCTCCAGCACCACAATTCAAAACCATCAATTCTTTGGTGCTCAGCCATCTTTATGGTTCAACTCTCACATCTGTACATAACTGGAAAAACCACAGCTTTGGTTATATAGATCTTTGTCAGCAAACTGATGTCTCTGTTTTTTAAAACACTCTTTAGGTTTGTCATTGCTTTTCTTTAAAGGAGCAAGCGTCTTTTACTTTCATGGCTGCCGTCACTGTCTGCAGTGATTTTGGAAGCCGAGAAAATAAAATCTGTCACTGTTTCCACTTTGTCCCCTTCTATTTGTCATGAAGTAAGAGTTGGACTGTGAAGAAAGCTGAGTGCCCAAGAATTGATGCTTTTGAACTGTGATGTTGGAGAAGACTCTTGAGAGTCCCTTGGACTGCAAGAAGATCCAACCAGTCCATTCTGAAGGAGATCAGTCCTGGGATTTCTTTGGAAGCAATGATGCTAAAGCTGAAACTCCAGTACTTTGACCACCTCATGTGAAGAATTGACTCATTAGAAAAGACTCTGCTGCTGGGAGGGATTGGGGGCAGGAGGAGAAGGGGATGACAGAGGATGAGATGGCTGGATGGCATCACNCTGGGATTTCTTTGGAAGCAATGATGCTAAAGCTGAAACTCCAGTACTTTGACCACCTCATGTGAAGAATTGACTCATTAGAAAAGACTCTGCTGCTGGGAGGGATTGGGGGCAGGAGGAGAAGGGGAGGACAGAGGATGAGATGGCTGGATGGCATCACTGACTCGATGGGCATGAGTCTGGGTGAACTCCGGGAGCTGCTGATGGACAGGGAGGCCTGGTGTGCTGCGATTCATGGGGTTGCAAAGAGTCGGACACGACTGAGTGACTGAACTGAACTGAAGGGAACTGCACGCCATGATTTTAGTTTTTTTAATGTTGAGTTTCAAACCAGCTTTCTCACTCTCCTTTTTCACTCTTGTGAAGAGGCTCTTTAGTTCTTCTTCAGTTTCTGCCATTAGTGATCTTGCTATTAATGTAGCTCAGATGGTAAAGAATCTGCCTGCAATTCAGGAGACCAGGTTTGATCCCTGAATTGGCAAGATCTCCTGGAGAAAGGAATGGCAACCCACTTCACTATTCTTGCCTGGAGAATCCCACTGACAGACAAGCTTAGTGGGCTACAGTCCATCGGCTCACACAGCGTTGGACACAACTGAGTGGCCAACAC
>SJYA01012088.1:0-12072 GCA_006410615.1 Neotragus moschatus
GCGTGCTGCGATTCATGGGGTTGCAGAGAGTCGGACACGACTGAGCGACTGAACTGAACTGAACTGAATGGCCCTGGTGGCAGAGCTGGGGCGGGAGGGCCACCCTGGGATCAGCTGTCAGCCCCTCCCTGGGGTCGCCTCCTTGAGCACCCCGGGAGCATCCTCCCGCCTTCCTGGAAACCCACTCAGGTCTCAGCGCCGGCGTGCGGCCTCAGGCAGGCCCCCAACCTCTCTGGGACTCAGTTTACCTGCCTCTGCAAATGGGGCGCCAGCGCTGCCTCCCTCCTGGGGGTAGTTAATGAATGAGGAAAACATGTAAAGCCTCAAGCGCTCAATTCTGTCGACTGTTCCACTGATCGTCACTTTAAATAACGATTTATTATTATCGCTCGGGCCCTGCATGAGGCGTGGCTTTCTTTGGGGCTGGGTCTCCAGGAGCTCCTGTCCCTTTCCAGCCCCCTCCTGACTTCCACCACCCAGCCCTTACAGGAGATTGGGTCCCTGGGGTGAAGCTGGGCCCCTTCTCCCTGGCCAGCCCCAGATGGGCGAGTATTTCCGGGGTGCCTGCCTCGGGCCTGGTGGGTGTGACTCTTCTCGTCCCCGGGAGTCAGTCTGGACCGGTGCCAAGGTGCTTGCAGCGATGCTCACTCTCAGTTACTATAATGGGCTTTTTTAAAGTTTTATTTATTTATTGGCCGAGCCTCACAGCACGTGGGATCTTAATTCTCCGACCAGCAGTCAAACCTGCGCCCCTGCAGGGGGAGCTCAGGGTCGTAACTGCTGGACCTCCAGGGACGCCCCTCAGTGTCATTCATACTTCTGATTCTCAGCATTTACAATCGCTATCACACGTAAACCTCACCCTGCCGCAGTGAGGTGGGTACTTACCCCCTTCAGACAGAGGAGGCACCCAGGGGCTCGGGGAGGCCCAGGTCAGCAGGTGGAAGGTGGGGTCAGGAGAGAAGTCCAGCCCGTCCCCCTCCCTGGAGCCCCCTCAGGACCCCCGCAGAGTGAGAGCCAGAGTCCGTGCTGTTCCGGGGGGGCCCATCCGCCTCTGCGGGTTCGGTGTCCGAGCCTTGGAGCTGCCCAGGACAGAGTGGCCTCTCTTCCCTCGGCCGGACCAAGGCTCTGGATCCCCGAGAGCTGCATGGAGCAGAGATGTGTCCACAGGGCTGCCCTCTGAGCCCAGCCCAGTCCAGCCCCCTACCCCTCCCGACACAGGGCGGAGCCCCCAGGCAGCCCCGCGTGGGAGAGAAATAAGCCAGCGGGCTGTCAGGACCTGGGACCTGGCAGTCTATCCAATCCCTTCATATCCAACACCGCATGGTCACATCCCGGCCCAGAGCTCTGTGACTGTGACGGCTGAGTGAGGGGCACTGAGGCCCCAAGATGCAGCTGCTTTTGGGGGCAGCCCCAGAGCTCAGTGCCCACAGGGTCCAGACCAGGCTGGGCGGAGGCCTTCACAGACACGACTGACCACGGCCTGGGCTATGGCAGGCAAGCTGGCACCCCGTGGACAGTGAGGGTCTCCAGGAGGGCCCAGGGGGCCAACCCTCCAGGGAGACACGGTCCAATTTCTCAGAGGAAGTTCCCCTGACTGCTGGGGATGGATTCAGGGTGTGGGGTGCTGCTGGGGCATCGATGAAGCTGGTGGAGGTGGACTTGGGGGCTTGAGAAGGAAACCCGGGCCACCAGGCTGCGGGACTGGGCGGCTGGGCAGTCAGTGTGGGCTGGGTGGGGGCCGGGGAGTGAGGACGGCCATCGCTCCTGTCCAACCACCAGGCCGGTGTGGGATGGAGTGGTGCCGCTGCCCCGCCCTGGCGCAGGGAACACAGTCGCCTGGTAATTCTCCTGATCCCTTTATCCTGTGCTTTAATAAATAATTTACCTGAACTGCTCACATGGAAATTTCAACATTATTAAAAATTAAGTAACTTAAATGAGTCCATGGTAAATAGCTGGCGTGGCTCTCCCGAGGCGAGAAGTTGCAGGCCGCACAGGACAGCGGGTCAGGGCAGGCTGCATGGGAGCCCCGTCCCCTGAGGCTGAGCCGCCTGGGGAGAGCACACGCAGCTCTCTGGGCCCTTGGTGTGGCGGGACCACCCTGCCTGGCCCCCAGGACAGCAGGGAGGACCCAGAGGAGGGGAAGCAACGTGCGAGGGATCTGGGACTGAGAGCGTGGCCGCACGCTCCCTGCCTGGCTTGGCCTGGGATGGGGAGCTCCTAGGGCCGGGCGGGCTGTCCTGACGAGCTCCCCTTAGCCTCAGGGCCGGGGCGCAAGGTGTGGAAGAGCGAGCAGAGGGTCTGCCCACGGGGTTGCTGAGCATGGTTCCAAGTCCCCCCACTGGTGTCTCTGCCTTGAGACAGCGCAGCACCCCTACCCAGGCAGTCACCCCAAACAAGGGTCCTGCTGGGTCTTGTCTACTTTTGTTAAAGGGTGCCGGGGCACCCTGGGGTGCTGAGTCTGCGGAAGTGGTCCAGCTTCCTGAGCGAACTGTCTTTTATAAGCAGTGTCTTCACCAAACAGAGATGTGGCTACACACGGTGTGGGGAGGTGCCTGTGGACAGGCCGGCTGCAGGGGCGGCTGAGAGCCCTTCCGGGAAGTCACACACGTCAGTGCTGCCCCCACACCCCCTCCCCTAATCCCCAGCAGGCCTGGGCTGCGGGCACCACTGTCCTAGGTCACAAGCAGGAGGCTCGGGGGAGGAAGGGACAGGTTGTCCTGCAAGGTCGGGGGGGGCGGGGCAAAGCGCTAGGGTTAGCCCCTGGGGGTCCTGCCCCCTCCCCCTGCTCCCCTCTGAGTCCAGAGGGAAATGAACGCCAAGCCAGGGGCTGATGACCCCGTGGGAGCTCCACAGTGAGGGTCTGGGCAACCTGAAACATGATCTGGGCAGGCTGCCTGTGGAAATCGACGTGCTCATTCCGCAGGTCAAGTGGAGATGGGCAGGACCTAGAACGGCCAGGACAGACTTCAGCGGCCGAGCTCCCAACGCAGGGGCCCAGGTCTGATCCCTGGTGGGGGAACGAGACCCCACGTGCCACGGCTAAAGAGCCCATGTGCGGCAGCGAAGCTCGGAGGCCCTGTGTGCCACGGCGGGGGCCACCTGATTCTGACTCGTTATATAGTGACGGTAATCAGGACAGAAGGGCCCCGTACAAGAGACAGACAGACAGACAGACAGAGCAACGGAACCAAACAGAGACCAGAGCTGGACACGCATGTCGCAGGCCGCAGGTGCACAGAGGCGCTCAGGGGAGACTGGGCGGTCTTTCGGAACACACACACACGCCCCAATCTCACACCACACATAAAAAGGAATTCCAAATGGATCACAGGCCAGGAGGGCAGGAGGAGCCTTTGGGAGTGATGGCTGGATGGCATCACTGAGTCAACGGACATGAGTCTAAGGAAAGTCCGGGAGATAGTGAAGGACAGGGAGGCCTGGTGTGCTGCGGTCCCTGGGGTCGCGAAGCGTCGGACACGACTTAGAGCCTGGACAACAGCGCTCTCACCCTGCCTGCAAATAAGATCAAGGAGTCGTTTCCCCCTAACCCTCTCCCCCTCATCTCCCATCTTCTGGACCTGACGGGGGCCTGCAGGGGCCAGAGGCCCAGGGGGCGACCCTGCTGGCGTTCCTGGTGTGGGAGCCCCACCCAGGGCAGGGGCCTCTGCAGACAAGTCACCTCGATGTTCAGCCCCCACGACAAGCCCAGGGGCAGCATCTTGTCTCTGTCTCACAGACGGGAGCACGGGGCTCCGAGGGGTATGGTGCCCGGGTCAGGGCTGGCCCTCGGCGGCTGGGGTGGGCGGGGGTGCCAGGACCATGCTCTGTGCCAGGCCTGGCCGACAGAAGCCTCATGCGGGCCCCTGATGCCATTTTAAACTTCCAGGTGCGTTTAGAAACCACTGGAGACAGGTGACGTCGATTTCAGCAGTACGCTGTGTTGACTCACGTTCAAATGTCACCATTTAATAGGAAATCAGTATGGAAATCATTAGTGAGATGTTTCGGTGTTTTTTTCTCCTCCTAGGCTAAGTCCTGGGAGAAGGCAGTGGCACCCCACTCCTGTACTCTTGCCTGGAAAGTCCCATGAACGGAGGAGCCTGGTAGGCTGCAGTCCATGGGGTCGATAGGAGTTGGACTCGACTGAGCGACTTCACCTTCACTTTTCACTTTCATGCATTGGAGAAGAAAATGGCAACCCACTCCAGTGTTCTTGCCTGGAGAATCCCAGGGACGGGGGAGCCTGGTGGGCTGCCGTCTAGGGGGTCACACAGAGTCGGACACGACTGAAGCAGCAGCAGCAGGCTGAGTCCTGGAAACTCGCGTTTCACACACACGGCGCAGCTCAGCGGGGCCCAGTCACCTCTCAAGTGCTCAGGGGCTCACACGGCCCAGGGCCCCGAGCTGCATGGGGACAGGGGCCCCGTCTGGACTGAGGAGCTCTTTCACGAGAGCGGGGTTGTCAAAACTCATCGAGCCATCTGCTGAGTGTGGGAGCAGCCCGTCATGTGTAAATTATACTTCAATGCAATCGATTAATTGTAGAATTAAATGCAATTGGTTGATTTTGATTGATTACCTACAAAATTGATTCACTTAAAAACCCAGGCCTGCTGTTCAGAGGCAGGTGGGCGGGGGCGCTGCAGAGACGAGGCGGGTGGCACTGGGTGGTAGGAGCTGCCGGGGGCCTCCTGCTGTCACTGGGCGGAGGCAGGCTTTAATTAAACCGGTCCACACCACACCTGGAGCGGGAGACGAGGCGTCCAGCCAGTGCGGCCCAGCGGGAGGAAGGGCTGCTTAACCTGCCGCGGGCCCGACTTTGGTTAATAAAATCGCATCCAAAGGATGACCTCGGAGCCTTCCTCTGCTCTCCTGAAGGCCAGGGCGAGGCCCCTCATAAAAGGTTATTAAGGAAAGTAAATAACTTGGCTGTTGGGGGGGGCTGGGTTTCTGGCAGAGGCATCCTGGCTCCCAGAAGCTGAGGGCCCACCCACAGCCACAGCCAGGAGCGGGCGGGAGGCTGAGCCCTGCCATTCAATTATCCATCGCTGTCGGAATCCCGCCTGGAAACTCCGTCATAGATGTGGGGAGAGGACTGCAGGTTGGAGCAAACTGGGGTTCTTCCCGTAGCCCCGGCTTCCATCCCTCTGGGACGCGGAAGCAAGCTTACCTGGAGAGAGGCCGGCTATCCGTGTGGGGACAGAGGGGAGCCTGGCCCCCCCGCACCGAGTGGGCTGCTCAGGGTCTGGAGGGCGAGGAGAGACCCTCTCTCTCTGCATTGTGACTGGGGCCCCGAGGCTGCAGGTGGGCCTGGGACCTGCTCCACTGCTGTTTCCCAAAGCACCTCCTGCACTGGCCTTGAATCCGTCCGCAGAAAGGTGGCAGCCACGTCCCTGCCCTTGAGCGTGGGCTGGACTTGTGACCTGCCGCTAAGGAGGAGCGGTGGCGGCAGGGACGGCATGTGGGCTGCAGCTGTGAGGGTGCCCTCGGTGAGGAGGCACCACGTGGTAAGGGACCCCAGCAGCCCTGGGGGCCACGGGGCGGGGAGGCCGCGCCTTCTGCCAGCAGCTGTGGGAGGCGCCTCCGGGGAGTCTTTCACCCACACCCAACAGAGCCTCCTGAGAGACCGCCCCAAGCCAGGCCCACTCAGCTCAGCTGCTCCCCACTCCTGAGCCTCAGACACCTCGAGATGAGATGCAAGTGGTGTCCCAAGCTGCTACACTTGGGGATAAATTTTCTGCAGAGACAGATAGCTAACAGGGGATGACCCTCCCTCGCCCACTCCTGCCTTCTCCACCGTGTTGGGGATCATCTTACCCCCATGCAGAACCCAACACCAGAGGGTTTCCCCAGTGTGTGTGCAAAACAAGAGTGACAGACTCAGGAACAGGTTTAACATCCCCCTGCTTGGCGGGGACGGAGGTGCTCTACAACTGGCGTGTGGTGAAGGTTGCCCAGGGAGCGCCCACTGTCAATGGGTGCTTTGCAGCCCAGGGTGGCTGCTGAGCACACGTGTGTGCATGTGTGCACCTGTGTTTGCACACGTGTGCGTGTACAGGCATGTGTGCCCGTCTACTGAGCAGCCCATGGGGTCAGGCGCCGGCGGCCTTGCTGAGCTCCACACCTGGTTTCAGGCCCCGCTTCCTCTCTGGGGGAAGTCCTTTGTCAGGACAGCGAGCCCTCACCGCCTCCTGCTGCTGGTAGCCCACGGGGACCTCCTCCCCAGAGCGCTGTCCCCACTGGCCAAGGGGAGACCCCGGGCCACCTTTGTCCCTCCCCCAGGGGTAGCCTGCCCTGAGCGCCCCGGCCCCTGACCCCGGGATGGGCCATCACCCCTGAGGGGTTCGGGATGCAGTCTCAGCTGGACCACACCTCTCCGAGCCCCGACCTCATCCTACTCCCCGGCCCCTACAGGCCTCTTCTGCGAGCCGTCCCCCAGCACACGGCTGACCACGGAGCCCCGTCACCTGGCCTGCCCCGGCGCGGGGCCTCCCTTCTGGGTGATTGGGGGTCACCCCGGCTGTGCATGCGAGCTGGGGTGCTCGGTGGAGGGAACACTCTGGGCCCTGAATCCAGCTCACCTACGGAGTGGGAGCCAGAACATGCGTGTGCACGCAATGTGTGAGCATGTGTGTGGGTGCACACGTGTGTGTGCTCCCCTCGGGGAGCCTGGTGTGCCCTGCTCCCCAGCCCAGCGCCGGGTCCCAGAGCTGAGGTCATTCCCCGCCAGCCCACCCTCCCAGCCAGCCTGTCTCTGCTCCAGAGACTCCAGCACCTCCGAGGGGAGCATCACAGAAGAGGGTGCCCGGGGAACCGGCCTCCCCAGGGACCCAGAGCCAGCGCCTGCTTGGGCCCAGCAAGGCCTCTTCCCAGTGGTCAACTTCGACTCCGGATTAATCTGGATTTTTAAGCACAATTAAAGAGGTAATCAGGGTCGGCGGTGCCTTTCAAACACAGTTTAGCACAAAATCCTAATGCAGGAATTACGCAAATGGATATTGTCAATATAATGGATTCCCACCAATTGCGGTGAGTCGGGCTGGCCGAGGCTGTGTGCCGGGCGCCGCCAGGCTAATTCAGCCATGGGAACCGGGTGCGCCCGGCCTGCTGCTTCACCTTCATTACCAGGGAGCTTGTAACATGTTTCTGAGAATTCATTAGGGAAAGAAAACAGTAAAATTTGAAGTTATTTGTAAACCCGACGGGAAAAACACGCACCCTTTCGAGGAAGGAAGTGTGTCGATTGCAGACAGAGCGGGTGTGGGGAATGGAGGCTGTGGGAGGGGGCCTCCCCAAGGGTGGGGGCTGTGGCCTGGAGGTATGGGAGCCTCCCTGAAGCTGGAAGGGTGGGGCCTCCCTGAGGCTGGAAGCTGCGGGTCTAGGGGGGTGAGGGCCTCCTCGAGGGTGGGGCTCCCCAAGGCTGGAGGCTGTGGGCCTGGAGGTATGGGAGCCTCCCTGAAGCTGGAAGGGTGGGGCCTCCCCGAGGCTGGAGGCTCCCCAAGGCTGGAGACTGCGGGCCTGGGGGTGGGTGGGCATCCTTTATCCATGCACCCTCTTGGGCCTGTATATACGGGGGGCCACACGAGAAGGCAGGTGAGCGGCACCAGGGTGCAGGGGGTCTGGATGGGCGTGGCCTTGCCCACAGTCACAGCACGGAGGCAAAGCCCGCAGACTGGCCTCCTGCTGTGGTCTGTGGGCCCCGGGAGCTGTGACGGAGGTCGCATGGCCAAAGGCACCCTGGTAGGAAGACGGCCCCTCTGCGGAAACTTTCAGCTGAAAAGCCCCCCAGGCCCTCCCTCCCGTCTCTCGCCCCCTCTCCTCACCCCTCCACCCCCACCGCACAAGCTGTTTCCCACCTCTCTCTTCTCGGCGGACCTCCTGGATTCCCGCCAGCTCCACCTAAGCCCCCTCCCTGGGCTCGCTGAGACTCTCCCGGACCCACCAGTCAGGCCTCCTCTGCCCTGGCCCTCCGCACACCCCTGGCGACAACCCTCATGGTGCCTGTGGCCTCCAGACCCCAAGCGCCGGGGCGGGTCTATTTGTTCACCGCCATAGCCGTAAACTAGGCAGCCCCTGTAAACACACACTGAGCCCCTGGACTTGGGGGAGAGGCCTCGTTCGTGGCACACCCTGCTTGATGCTGTGCTCCCTGTGGGGGGGCGGTGCTCCCCCATTTACGGATGCTGTGTCTGGACCTGAGCCACATGGGGTGAGTGGGGACTTGGGGAGCCCCTGCCCTTGGTCCAGCGGGCTGGGCAAGGAAAGCGCATTGCATCTGGGGAGGCTGAGCTGACGCTCTGGGGGTCTCAGGGGGCGCCATGGGCTCAGGGCAGTGACGGCTGCCCTGTCCCCTTGGGGACAAATGATAAGCACCGCCCTGACCACGTGAGAGCCGTGGTGCAGGGGATTTGGATGGGTGTGGCCTTGCCCACAGTCACAGTGGGAAGGCAGAGAAGGGGGCCCGTCGTGTGCAGAGCCTGAGGGCTTGCTGGGAGGAACAGGGGTGTCCCCTGGGCCCAGGGGCAGACCCAGGTGGGGCTGGACACCAGCCTGAGCTCCCCAGAGAGTCCAGGTGGGTGCACCCCTACACAGGGGCAGCAGGCTGGGGGGCGCTCCCCACACCAGCGTGGGGTGGAACGGGCCCTGGAGGAAGATGGTGGGGGGGTCACGGGGAGTGGGCAGGATGAGAGGCACCCCAAGGCTGCCCTCGGGTCAAAGACACTGCCCCACCGGGGGTGCAGGCCTGCGGGGCCAGGCCAACTCCGCCAGCGTCCATTCTCTCAGGCAGAAGTGCTGGCCCGAGTCACCCAAGCCCCAGCCTTTCGGGATGGCTGCCCGGGGGGGGCCTCTTCCCTGCAGGACCGCCCAAAGCCCCACCCTTGGGGCGCCCCTACCGTGGGAACTGGCCAGGCCAGCAGCTGCCCCTTCCAGCCGGAACGCAGAGGTTAATGGAGGCAGTGGCGTGGGAAGGCCCAATGTCGAGGGAGCGGGCTGGGAGGACCCTTGTCTTTTCCGGCTGGGAAGGAGCAAGGACAGATCAAAGCCCAGGGGTTTATGAGCCGCGGGGGTAGCAGCCGGAACCGCGTAGGGGCACGGTTCAGGGCTGGTGCTGGGATCCCCAGATTCCCAGCCTTGACGGATGGGCTGGGATGACCCGCAGGGCCTTGCTAAGACTTCCTTCTGAGTGCTGGGTGTTTACCATGCTCACAGCCGCCAGGAGGCTGGGGTCCTCGTCCCCTTGACAGCTGGAGAAACTGAGACTAGGGCCAGGTGACTTGCCCACAGCCGCCCAGCCGGCCAGTGGCCAAGCCAGGAGTGGACCCAGGCCTGGATGGCCTTACAGGCTCCCTGGGGCCCGACTGCCGCGAGAGGTCTCCCTTTCGGTGGGCAGACGGGCCTGGGGGCTGTGATGGGGACACCCTGGGCTTTTGGGGCTGGAGCTGGAGTTGGGGGAATCCTCAGAGTGCGGGGTTGACACAGCGTGCCTGGAGGCCAGCGGCAGGCCCTGGATTCTCCGGATCACAAGCCGAGACCACCGGTTATGTCTCTGCAGCGGACACCTTCCTGCTCTCATGCCGGGGGTCTCTCCTCCCATCTCTCTCTCTCTTTCTGTCTCTCCCTCTGTCCCAGCCCTTCGGCTCCTCCCCAAACACCTCCATCCTCACAGCCCCTCCCACCTCCTAAGCCGTGTTTGTTGCCCCCGGGCATCGGGCCCCTCTGGGGTCCTGGTCCCATCCCTCCAGGCCCAGCCGGGCCTCAGCTATGAGGGCGGTAGTTCTTTGCTCCTGGGAAGGCAAAGGGTCCGGAAGCTTTGCCCCATGACCAGTGAGCTGTGCCCCCTCCCTGGGGCCTGCCGCCCACCCTCAGGGCTGCCCCGCTCAGGGAACGAGGCAGACAGACCAGCACCCCCTCAGGGCTTGGGGTTCGGGGCAGCCGGGCTCCTCTTCCCGCCTCAGGCTGAGCCCAGGCCCCCAGCCCCGCATCGCAGCGGCCTCACCTGGCCTCCCCGCCTCCTCCCTTTCCGGCCCCGACAGGCGGCCGCCTCTCTGAATCTCCGGGCGTCCCATCTCCAGGCCCTGGCCTCTGCTGTGCTTTCCCCAGGCCAGCTCTTCTTCAGTGAACAAGTCCGGCTCATCCTGTGAGGCCCAGTGCCACCGTCTCCTGCAGAGGGGGGACGTGCCTGGGCTGCAAGGTCCTGCAGACCCCAGACCCCTGTGCTGACCACACTGGGGGGCTTGCTGCATCCTCCGGGACCCTCTGCACCCACCCCTGTGAGGGTCAGGCCTGAAAGGGAGGCCCCTGCCTTCCCCTGCCCTGCTGTGCAGCCTGGCGAGGCGCTTGGCCTCTCTGAGCAGGTGGGCTCTGCATTCAACGCTCCTGACAGTCCTTCTGGGTCAGGGGTTAGTATCATCCCTACTTTACGTCTGGGGAAACCGAGTCTTGTCCCAAGGAAAGCCCCCCACCATCTTCCTTCCCTGTCGGGCTGCCCCCCAGTGCCTTCTGAGGGTAGATTTTAATTAAGCCAGCTTGTAATTACCTAGCTAGCTAATAAAACTCGAGGGAGTTTTAATTTTTTTGGCCTTATTTAAAAATCTCATCACTGTCTGCCCACACGGGGGAGAGAGGTCCTGGCAGACCTGCCCGAGTGCCTGGCTCTGGGCCCAGGAGGGAGCTGGCAGGGGTGGGCGGGCTGTCCAGCAGAGACGGGGCCCATCGTGGGTGTCCCCGCCCAGCCCTGACCGTAGCCCCCATCTGGGTAGTGTCTGCCCGAGGACACGCTCCAGCGGTCTGAGGGTTCCTCCTCCCCCAGCCCCACAGCCCCTGCCATCTCCCCAGCACATGCTGGGACTCAAAGCCCCTTTTCAGGGCAGTCACAGCACGTGCCAATATCCTGCGGCTTTGTGGGTGGGGCCGTGGGTGGGGGCGTGGCCAGGACTTGGAGGCCCGGCGGGGGCGGGGCCAGACGCAGAGGCCCCAGCAGCAGCAGTAGGCTGTCTCCCGCAGTCCACCACCTCCAGCCCCATCCCACCCCCGCCCTTCTCGCTGGTCTGCTGAGGCCCTACTTGCGCTGGGACGCAGGTGTTGGCGTGGGTGTCTCCACACAAGGGCTGTCAGGCTCACCTAGCTTTTGGAACGTGGAGTCTGTTATCCTGGAACTGGAAGAGCAGGAAAATTCACACAAAGCCCACTTCTCCGGCTTCTTGTAACTCCCCCACCCCGCCCCCACCCGAGGGTAACCTTGAGCCCCTGCTCAGGGCTCATTGCCTCGGTCTGGCAGCGGGGCCCTGCCTGGCCCAGTCCCAGCACTCCAGGGCCTCAGCATGGAGCTGCTCCCAGATCCCGGGCCCATCCTGCTTCCCTCATAAGTCAGCCCCAGGAACTGGGCCCAGAGCAGGTGGGACCCTGAGCTGGAAGCCGGCGGCGAGCCCTGCTCAGAGTCCCCCAGCCTGATGAAGGGCACCCTGCCCTCACCCTGCCCTCCCCACCGAGGCCCAGAGACCTGGGCCAGGGCACCTAAGCTCAGCCCTGGGACCCCAGTGCGGCCCAGCGGGGGGCCGCCAGGGCCAAGGGCTGGTCAAGCCTGTCTTGGCGGAGTAGAGGGGGTGGGGTGGAGTCCAGGAGGCCCTGGAGCTGGGGCGCCTGGTCATTACCCTCCTGCCTGGAGCGTGGTCGGTCCAGGGCCCAGCCCGCAGCCGACAGGTTGCCGTAGCAGGTTGACAAGTGCCTTCCCTTCCTTCTGGAGACAATCAAGTATTAACTGGCCGGCTGAGGCCAGCAGAAACCACTCCGCGGCCGAGAGTGAGATGTGGCTAATTCGTTCTCCCACAGAGGGTCTGGCTGAGGGACCCCACGCGCCCCGAGCTACCTCCACACTGGCCCAGCCTCTGCTCGTCGGCCTGGCCCCCCTGACTGCTCACTGTCCACACCCTGCAGTTGGCCTGCAGCCGCAAGAGCCCGAGGCCTGCTGGGCTGGGGCTTCCTCTGGTCTGCGGGATGCAAGGAGACAGTGCAGGGCTGGGGGGCCAGGATATGCCTGGGGCAGAGCCGCCGGGGCGGGCAGGGTGG
>SJYA01012090.1:0-11876 GCA_006410615.1 Neotragus moschatus
TCAGAATTTTCCACAGTTTCTTGTGATCCACACAGTCAAAGGCTTTGGCATAGTCAATAAACAGAAATAGATGAACCACATGAACCACAGACTTGTCTAAATCAATGAAATTATGAGCTATGCTCTGTAGGGTCACCCAAGATGAATGGGTCATGGTAGAGAGTTCTGACAAAACGTGGTCTACTGGAGAGGGGAATGGCAAACCACTTCAGTATTCTTGCCTTGGGAATGCCATGAACAATATGAAGACAGCAAGAAGATAGGACATTGGAAGATAAACTCCTCACGTCAGTAGGTGTCCAATATACTGCTGCAGAACAGTGGAGATATAACTCAGGAAAGGATGAAGAGATGCAGTCAAAGCAAAAACAATACCCAGTTGTGGATGGGACTGGTGATGGAAACAAGGTCCGATGCAGTGAAAAGCAACACTGCATAGGAACTTAGAATGTTAGGTCCATGAAACAGGCAAAGGCAAAATGGAAGTGGTCAAACAGGAGATGGCAAGAGTGAATATCCACATTATAGGAATCAATGGACTAAAATGCATGGGAATGCAAGAATTTAGCTCAGATGACCATTATACCTACTATTGTGAGCAAGAACCTCTTAGAAGAAATGGAGTAGCCATCATAGTCAACAAGAGTCTGAAATACAGTACTTGGTTGAAATATCAAAAATGACAGAATGATCTCTGTTACTTTCCAAGGCAAACTATTCAATATCACGGTAATCCAAGTGTATGCCCTGACAAGTAATGTGGAAGAAGCTAAAGTTGAACAGTTCTAGGAAGAACTATAAGACCTTCTAGAACTAACACCCTCCCAAAATATATTTTTCATTATAGGGGACTGGAATACAAAAGTGGAAGTCAAGAAACACCTGGAGTAACAAGCACACTTGGCTCTGGAGTACAGAATGAAGCATGGCAATGGCTAATAGACTTCTGCCAAGAGAACACAAAGGTCATAGCAAATACACACTTTCAACAACTCAAGAGAAGACTACACTTGGACATCACCAGATGGTCAACACCCAAATCAATTTGATTATATTATTTGCAGCCAAAGATGGAAAAGCTGTACACAGTCAGCAAAAATAAGATCAAGAGCTGACTGTGCCTCAGATCATGAACTCCTTATTACCAAATTCAAACTTATATAGAAGAAAATAGGGAAAACCACTAGTCCATTCAGGTACGACCTAAATCAAATCCCTTATGTTTATACATTGGAAGTGAGAAATAGATTTAGGGGCCTAGATCTGATAGATAGAGTGCCTGATGAAAAATGGAATGAGTTCATGACATTGTACCGGAAATAAGGATGCAGACCATCCTCAAGAAAAATAAATGAAAAACAAACAAACAAACAAACAAAAAAAAATGGTTGTCTGAAGAGGTCTTAAAAATAGCTATGGAAAGAATAGAAGTGAAAAGCAAAAGAGAAAAGAAAAGATATACCCATTTGAATTCAGAGTTCCAAAGAATAGCAAGGAGAGACAAGAAAGCCTTCCTCAGCGATCAATGCAAAAAATAGAAGAAATCAATAGAATGGGAAAGACTAGAGATCTTTTCAAGAAAATTAGAGATACCAAGGGAAGATTTCATGCAAACATAGGCACAATAAAGGACAGAAATGATATGGACCTCACAGAAGCAGAAGATATTATGAAAAGGTGGAAAGAATACACAGAAGAGCTGTACAAAAAAAGAGCTTCATGACCCACATAATCATGATGGTCTGATCACTTACCTAGAGCCAGTCATCCTGGAATGTGAACTCAAGTGGACCTTAGGAAGCATCACTATGAATAANTGATATGGACCTCACAGAAGCAGAAGATATTATGAAAAGGTGGAAAGAATACACAGAAGAGCTGTACAAAAAAAGAGCTTCATGACCCACATAATCATGATGGTCTGATCACTTACCTAGAGCCAGTCATCCTGGAATGTGAACACAAGTGGGCCTTAGGAAGCATCACTATGAATAAAGCTAGTGGAGGTGATGGAATTTCAGTTGAGCTATTTCAAATCCTAAAAGATGATACTGTGAAAGTGCTGCACTCAATATGCCAGCAAATGTGGAAAACTCAGCAGTGGTCACAGGACTGATAAAGGTCAGTTTTCATTCCAACCCCAAAGGACAATGCCTAAAAATGCTCAAACTACTGCACAATTGCTCTCATCTTACATTCTAGTAAAATAATGCTCAAAATTCTCCAAGTCAGGCTTCAACAGTGAGAGAACAGTGAACTTCCAGATGTTGAAGCTGGATTTAGAAAACGCAAAGAAACCACAGATCAAATTGTCAACATCCACTAGATCATCGAAAAGCAAGAGAGTTCCATAAAAACATCTATTTTGGCTTTATTGACTATGCCAAAGCCTTTGACTGTGTGGATCACAATAAATTGTGAAAAATTGTGAAAGAGATAGGAATACTAGACCACCTGACCTGCTTCCTGAGAAATCTGGATGCAGGTCAGGAATCAACAGTTAGAACTGGACATGGAGCAGCAGGTTGGTTCTGAATAGGAAAAGAAGTATGTCAAGGTTGTATATTGTCTCCATGCTCATTTAGCTTATATGCAGAGTACATCATGAGAAATGGTGGGCTGGAAGAAGCACAAGCTGGAATCAAGATTTCCAGGAAATATCAATAACTTCAGTGGCTTCTGGTCCCATCACTTCACGGAAATACATGAGGAAACAGTGAACAAGGTGACAGCCTCTGTGTAGCAGTTTTATTAAAGTATGGAAAAGAAGAGAGAAAATTTCTAACACAAACATCAGAAGGAGCATGGAGAGTTACCCACTCTCTAATTTTAGCAAGGGGATTATATGATTTTAATTGGTTATTACAGTAAATCAAAAGAATGTCTCAATGTTGTAAAGATCCTACTAGATCCACTCTTACAATTTACCTTTTAAGATGACAGGATTAGTCAGAAGATTTTCAGGAAGGAGAAACTATCCTCAAGCAAGAGACATTGTTGTTACATAATATTCAGTTCAGTTCCGACTCAGTCATGTCCGACTCCTTGCGACCCCATGAATCACAGCACACCAGGCATCCCTGTCCATCACCAACTCCCGGAGCTTACTCAGACTCATATCCATTGGGTCGGTGATGCCATCCAACCATCTCATCCTCTGTCTTCCCCTTTGCCTTCTTCCCTCAATCCCTCCCAGCATCATGGTCTTTTCTAATGAGTCAGCTCTTTGCATCAGGTGGCCAAAGTATTAGAATTTCAGCTTCAACATCAGTTCTTCCAATGAACACCCAGAACTAATCTCCTTTCAGATGGACTGGTTGGATATCCTTACAGTCCAAGGGACTCTCAAGAGTTTTCTGCAACACCACAGTTCAAAAGCGTGGGTTCTTGAGCACTCAACTTTCTTTGTAGTCCAACCTTCACATCTACACATGACTGCTAGAAAAAACGTTTCTCATGATGTACTCTGCATATAAGTTAAATAAGCAGGGTGACAATATACAGCCTTGACGTACTCCTTTTCCTTTTTGGAACCAGTCTGTTGTTCCGTGTCCAGTTCTAACTGTTGCTTCCTGTCCTGCATACAGATTTCTCAAGAGATAGGTCAGGTGGTCTGGTATTTCCATCTCTTGAAGAATTTTTCAAAGTATATTGTGATCCACACAGTCAAATGCTTTACCATGATCAGTAAAGCAGAAATAGATGTTTTTCTGGAACTCTCTTCCTTTTTTAATGATCCACCTGATTTTGACAATTTGACCTCTGTTCCTCTACCTTTTCTAAAACCAACTTAAACAAATGAAAGCTCACGGTTCACCTATTGTTGAAGTCTGGCTTGCAGAATTTTGAGCATTACTTTACAATCGTCTGAGATGAGTGCAATTGTGCAGTAGTTCAAGCATTCTTTGGCATTGCCGTTCTTAGGAATTGGATGAAATAGTCTTTAGTATTTAGTATAAACTGAATTGTTGTGTAATCATTGGTTCTGTGCTTTTATGTGACTGAAACGAAGGAATATAGGAATAAAAAATAAAGAAGAATAAGAAAAAGTTTGCCCTTTTTTTTTTTTTCTTGAATTTCCAGTCCCCTATCTCCTCTTTGAAAGCCTCAGACCCCTTTCTTTTCCTCAGGCACTCCAGACTTCTTATCAACCTGTCTAGGAATTTACTCTCTCATTAGCTTTGCTGGTAAAGAAGCCACCTGCAATGTAGGAGACCCCAGTTTGATTCCTGGGTGGGGAAGATCCCCTGGAGAAGAGATAGGCTAATCACGTTAGTGTTCTTGGGCTTCCCTGGTGTTTCTTATGGTAAAGAATCCTCCTGCAATCCGGGAGACCTGGGTTTGATCTGTGGGTTGGAAAGACCCCCTGGAGGACGGCATGGTAACTCACTCCATTCTTTCCTAGAGAATCCTTGACAGAGGAACCTGGTGGGCTACAGTCCATGGGGTCACACAGAGTCACACATGACTGAGCAACTAAGCAGAGCACAACAGAAATCAAAAACTGTAACTGAAATAAGTCCTTTTAAAAAACCAGTTTTCAATGGAAACTCCTTCTGGTTCACTGCAAAATATCAGCAATATTATACAAATTATTAGAAAAAGTATAAGGTTATATTTATCTTTATCAAAGCAAAATAGAAAAAAATAGTTAATGAAAACTCTGCATGATGTATATAATTAGGTATTTATCTTAGGTAATGCATTCTAATTTATTATTCATATTAAAAAGACATATACCTAAATAAATTACCTACATTCAATATGTTATATAAAATTCAAAGAATCTCTAAAAGCCAAAGTAGTTATTTTAATAATCTATTAATTTTTATAGATAATTATAATTTAGCTATAGGCTGCATATTATGAAACCAGTACTATACTAATCTCTCTGAATACAAAATTGAAGGAAATTACTTATAATTTTTGTTCTTAGAAACCAAATAGTTGCTAGAAATGTAGGCAGATAGGAAATCTGCTAGGTTTCATATATCCATGAAAATTAAAACCATCTTTGAAACATTGTAGATTTAAACACTCTTCAGATGCTTTGATTTTTAAATTGCTACTTAATTACAAAAAGTTCAGTGAATATGAGCTAAACATGCTCTTCTGAAAGAAACTAAGTGTAATTTAAAAAGAAATTTAAAGGTTTAATCAATAATAGTGTCACCAATAATGAATTAATTTTTTCTAAACATCTCTCTCTCTTTATGTGACTGCATGTATGTGTATGTGTGTGTGTAGATTCATTCTGCAAATTAAAAATAGCTTACTTGAACGATCTTAAAATTTAAGTAATTCTAGAGACAAATTCTGATAAAACTGAAAGAATATTCTGGGGAAGTGGGAAAAGATCTTATAATTGCAAGAAGCCATAATGTTTTTAAGTTGCCTGGTGGGGATTGTTTTCTCTTTTAATTTTTATATTATATTGGGTATATCTGATCAATAAACAATGTTGTGATAGTTTCAGGTGAATAGAGAAGAGACTCAGCCACATACATATGTATATAGATATTATCCATTCTCCCCTCAACTACCCTCCCATCCAGGTTGCCAAATTACATTGAGCCAACTTTCATGTGCTATATACTAGTTTGTTGTTGGTTATCCATTTTAAATACAGCAGTGTGTGCATGTCCTTCCCCAAACACCCTGTCTTTCCCTTGGCAGTCATAAATTTGTTCTCTAAGTCTGTGAGCTTTTTTTTTGTTTTATAAGAAAGTTAAACTTGGTGGGAATTATTGTTGATTCTGATATAAGCAGGAAAGATTGTCTTTAAGGACTTACAAGTTGTTGTACTGTAAGCATTCAATAAGTAGATGGGCTGTCATGACTTATATAAAGGTAAGTGTTCGATAAGTATCTTGACTTTCTGGCAGATATGTCTTCCTTAAGACAGTAAGTGGCCAAAAAGATCAGATTCCATCCAGGCTGAGACATGCAAAAGGTGTAGGCATATAATAATGTGAAAGAACTAAATCTCATAATGACTGTATGAGAAACTGTAGAAGAAATGCTCTTGCCTCCTAGAAGACCAAAGAATATAGCCAAATGATTAAAACGAAGCTGATACTTTTTGAAAAAGAGATTAAGTTTTTTGAAAAGGAAAAGCAAGAAAATTTTTAAAAAGGAGGAAGGAAAAGTAAAGAATGAAGAGAGGAAAAAAGGAAGAAATGAAAACAGAACAAATTGTTAAAATTGTTACACAGCTGAAGACTTTAAAATGTTTTGGTTTCAGAACAATAACTTTTTTCTGCTGCTGAACTGTAAAAGTCACAAACAGAATCAGAAATATTATTGTACTGTTCAAAAGACTATGAAGATTGTAATGACAAGTTATAGCTAAAATTTACCAAAAATCCAGAAATGAAAACTTCCATATCTTTTTTCAAATCATGTCTTATCCGAATGCTTAATGTGTTTTAGGAGTTAATCATTACAATGCAAAATGTTCTGTCAAATAAAATATGAAATGACAAAAATTGTTTAACTTTCCTACTCTAAGCAAGTCAATGCCAAAGAATATAGTCAATTTAATAATTTATTTTGCATAATTAATTATCTTCACTTTTCAAATATTTTATACTTCAGAAACACTAAACTGTTATTTTATCTTTAAAGTCCCTTTAAGATATTTTATTGACAATAACATTCTATTTGAAATTATGTAAAAAGATGCAATTATAAACAATTATCTGAACTTGAAGCCCAGCTCTGGAGATGCTGCCCTCCAGACAAGCTGTATTTTTCTAAAAAGCTCAGGTTATATCAATACAAGTAAAAATAAATTAAGTCTCAAGTCAACTGCATTATTCAAGCTTGGTTGAAATATAAAAAAATTTTTTTGAGAAAATCCACAAGTTAGCAAGTAAACAAGTAGATAAATCTCTGTGGTCTAGAGTCTATTTCTTTTGGTCAAACAGGTGTTTAATCAGAATGTCAAGTATACAACTCATTCTCTTTTGACATTATTCAAGACAATTTTGGAATTTCCCAAATCTTAAGTCAAAATGCTGAGATTACTTATTCAAAAAATAGCATCATGAGGAAAGTGCTACAGTTTGAAGTTCACTTTTTTTTTTAACCCAAATACTTCCTAGATTGACATGTACTATGTGTTATTTACTTTTTCTTCCATAAAATCTAGCCATAATATCTCATGATGATCTTACTAGGGAACTATAGAAATGATAAGGATTTTAGAATCATACAGAATCAGATTTGTCTTTGAAATAAGACTTGTTTCTCTGAATTTGCAAATGTCTTAATCTTCTAAAACTTAATGTATCTTTGTGCAGTATACAATTCTAAAAGCAATTTACCTAAGAATAGAACCACTGTGTGCTTCATTACACTCAAATATCACTCTTTGGCTCAAAACAAGCATGGATACGGAGGAAAACTGTTTTCTGGGCTTTACACAATTACCCTTATCTTCCTACTCAATGTAGTTCTGTTACCTAGAATGTTCACAAAAATTATCTGAAGAACATATTTGACAATAAAATGTACACTCAAATATGCATGAAGGACTGTTCCTTGAACATTTCATGTAGTGTGCCTGCTGGTGATGAATTATTTTAGTCTTTGTATGTCTGAAAAATGTCTATATTTCACCTCATTTTTTGTGTTATTATTTGACTATGCTGTGATTGTCTTGTTTTGCTTTGTTTTTGAACACTTGACCACATATTTGAAAGATAGTTTTGCCAGGGATAGAAGTTTGAGTTACAGTGTTTTTCGTTCTTTTCTTTTTGCTTTATATTGTTTTATATTGTTCTCTTTTCATTACTTTAATCACATTATCTTCCGTTCAGTTTCTGACAGAATTTTTTTGTCTCTCTTTCTCTCTCTCTTTTTTATTTCTATGAATAATGTAGTGCCCACTCATCTACCCAGCATTGGTTGTTTTACTATTTTTTTCTTTACTATCCTTGAGAAATTTGATTATTCTGTGCTTTTGTGTACTTTTCTTCATATTTGTTGTTCTAAATTTTCACTGAACTTCTTGGATGTATGAATATATAATTTTCATTTTTTGGAAATTTTTTAGATATTTTATTATAATATTTTGTATGATCATTTTCTCTCTGCTTTTAGGATTTCATTTACCTGTGTATGAAACCACTTCAATATCTCCTGCAATTAATGTATTAATAATAACTAGTTTAATAATAATAAATAATTTATTTTTAATTATAATAAGATGATTATTATTATTTTGATTCTTTTTTATATGTTTTATTTTGTATAGATTCTATTGCTATGTGTACATTTAAATTTGATAGAAAAAATTTAAGTAACTATAATATAAAACAGTTTTTTGGATGTGGTTCAATCTTTCATTTTCAAATAACAATGGCTTGAGCTTAAAATAGGTAGCCACTAAAATTATAAGTATCTTAGTTTCTCATATGTAATCTTTAATATTGGGATCCTGGACTTTCTTTGATTTTCAAACTGCTTTCCCTAGGATCCTCGGTTTCCTTGGAGGAGAAGAGAGATATTAGACAGCAAACAACCTATGCTACAATTTCCTCATCTGTCTTAAAGTCCAAAAGTCTTGTAGGATTGTTTAATACTTTAGGTTTCATTATAAAAGTTTGTTTAAAAGTAATGGAATTTTATGGATACATGATCCCTTATGTATTCTGTATTCTCAATATTGTGATTAGATACCTACAATCAAGCAGCAATTTGTTTGTCTCAAAGAGCAGGCTAACGTTGCTTAAAATCAGAAACTCCTGCATCTTATCTCTGCTGGACTTCAACCTACTTGTTACAGATTTTTTGTTTGTTTGTTTGTGTTCATGACACCAGGACTTTTTACATTTTTGAAAACATATATTTCTGCTTTATTGACAATGCCAAAGCCTTTCACTGTGTGGATCACAATAAACTGTGGAAAACTGTGAGAGAGATGGGAATACCAGACCACCTGACCTGCCTCTTGAGAAATCTGTATGCAGGACAGGAAGCAACAGTTAGAACTGGACATGGAACAACAGATTGGTTGCAAATAGGAAATGGAGTATGTCAAGGCTGTATATTGTCACCCTGCTTATTTAATTTCTATGCAGAGTACATCATGAGAAACACTGGACTGGAAGAAACACAAGCTGGAATCCAGATTGCCGGGAGAAATATCAATCACCTCAGATATGCAGATGACACCATACTTAAGGCAGAAAGTGAAGAACTCAAAGGCCTCTTGATGAAAATGAAAGAGGAGAGTGAAAAAGTTGGCTTAAAGCTCAACATTCAGAAAACGAAGATTATGGCATCCGGTCCCATCACTTCATGTAAAATAGATGGGGAAACAGTGTCAGACTTTTTTATTTTTGGGGGGTCCAAAATCACTGCAGATGGTGACTGCAGCCATGAAATTAAAAGACTCTTACTCCTTGGAAGAAAAGTTATGAGCAGCCTAGATAGCACATTCAAAAGCAGAGATATTACTTTGCTGACTAAGGTCCGTCTAGTCAAGGCTATGGTTTTTCCAGTAGTCGTGTGTGGATGTGAGAGTTGGACTGTGAAGAAGACTGAGCACTGAAGAACTGATGCTTTTGAACTGTGGTGTTGGAGAAGACTCTTGAGAGTCCCCTGGACTGCAAGGAGATCCAACCAGTCCATTCTGAAGGAGATCAACCCTGGGATTTCTTTGGAAGGAATGATGCTAAAGCTGAAACTCCAGTACTTTGGCCACCTCTTGTGAAGATTTGACTCATTGGAAAAGATTCTGATGCTGGGAGGGAATGGGGGCAGGAGGAGAAGAGGACGACAGAGGATGAGATGGCTGGATGGCATCACTGACTTGACGGACGTGAGTTTGAATGAACTCTGGGAATTGTTGATGGACAGGGAGGGCTGGCGTGCTGCGATTCATGGGGTCGCAAAGAGTCGGACACGACTGAGTGACTGAACTGAACTGAACTGAACTGAATATGTTGATATTGACTTCAACTCTATACAACCAACAAACAGGACTCACAACATTTCTGCATAAATCTTCTTTCATGACATTTGTTCTAAAAACATCTTTCACACCCATTCTATATGATTCTACACTTGCTTCTAAAAATACAAAAGTATGATTGTATAGTCGTCATGATTTTCAGCATCTAAGAGGAGATGAGGTAAACTATTTATTTAATGTTGTTACCAGATAGGGAGAGTTAAGAAGACCCTTCCTTGTGGGCCTCAGTTCTTGGTAAGGACCCAAAGCAGAATCTGAGGTTTTAACTGTGGTATAAAGAAACTTATTGAAGAAAGAATGGAAAGAACACTTTGAGAGAGAGGTGGGCCAAACAAGAAGAGGCAACAGCACTAGAATGATGAGGTGCAGGGTTTCCAAGACAGAAATTTACATATTCATTTAAGTGGACCTGGACTGACAATTGCAAGTTACTGGACTTCCCTGATGGCTCAGTGGTTAAATCCATCAGTAATGCAAGAGACACAAGAGATGCGAGTTCGATCTATTGTTCAAAAAGATCCCCTGAAGGAAGAAATGGCAGCTCTCTCCAGTATTTTCACCTAGAAAATTCCATGGACAGAGGATCTTGGCAGGCTATAGTCCAGGGGGTGGCAAAGAGTTGGACATGACTGAGCACATGGAACAGGCTCTATTGTGTGTGTGTCTTTCCCATAGCTCAGTTATAATCAGATGTATGTATGTACAGAGTACTTTTGAAACCTTAATGGGCTCCAAGCTACCTAAGGTCACTTGAGGACACAGCTGTGCATCAAGGGCTCAAGTGCCAGAATTAGAAAAGTCTCTGTGGCTATTTTGTATCATATCTATGAGCTCTCCTGGGCACAATAGCGAGTCTGGGGTAAAGTTCAAAGATCAGCTTGAATCTTTTTTGCCTCTACCACACCATGCTGATTATACTAACTGCTTCCTACCTAAGAATGTTTGCAAAGTCATGTGGTAAGTTCTATGAGACAACTGTTCTGAATGTGGATAAAAATGGATCGTAAGCTCATTGAATAATAATGTAGGTATTCAATAGAGTTCAAAGAAATAATACATGTAGTAGTTTCAAAAGATAAGGCAGAGTCTTCCATAAAAGAAAGGTTGGCCTCTGATTGACTATTGTTTTCATGCTGTCATTTGAATTCTGGTAAACTAAACTTTATCTGTGGATTGATTAAGAAGAACACAGAAAAACAAATTACTGAAAATTATTTATAGTATCTCAAAGTGGACTAGGCAGTAGCGTTATAATCATAAACTAATGCATATTCATTGCTAGCAAAAGCCTGAACAAGTAATAATATAACACATATATTTGGTTTATATTAATACTTTTATTATGAGGGGCTTCCTTTATAGTTCACTTAGTATAGAATTCGCCTGCAATGCAGGATACCTGGGTTCAGTCCCTGGGTTGGGAAGATCCCCTGGAGAAGGGAAAGGGTACCTACCGTAGTATTTTTGCCTGGAGAATTCCATGGACTGTATAGTCCACGGGGTTCACAGAGAGTCAAATATGACTGAGTGATTTACACTTTGACTTTATTATGAAAGGTGAATCAGTTTATTTAATTATCATTAGTTCAGTTCAGTCACTCATTCACGTCCGACTCTTTGAGACCCCGTGAACCAGCAGCACGCCAGGCCTCCCTGTCCGTCACCAACTCCAGAAGTCCACCCAAACCCATGACCATTGAGTCGGTAATGCTATCCAACCATCTCATCCTCTGTTGTCCCCTTCCCCTCCTGCGCTCAATCTTTCTCAGCATCAGGGTCTTTTCAAATGAGTCAGCTCTTTGCATCATGTGGCCAAAGTACTGGTGTTTCAGCTTCAACATCAGTCCTTCCATTGAACACCCAGGACTGATCTCCTTTAGGATGGACTGGTTGG
>SJYA01012091.1:0-11814 GCA_006410615.1 Neotragus moschatus
TCACTTCACTTTTAACTTCATGTAAGGTTTTTAATGTTAAGTTTAAATATATTCTGACTTAGTTATTTTTATTTAAAAATGTCATGTATAAAACAGTCCTCTGATTTTTAAATTTAGTTTGTATAATTTTGTGTATACATTATATTAATACTGTAGTATAAACAACTGGTTATTTCATGCTCAAAACTTTTTTGCAACTAAGGGCAGATAATATAACCATTGATAGACCATTTATCTAAATCAGGCCAGCTGGACACCAGAAGTTCTCTTTGCCTCCTTCTCCTTTCTCCCTTTCTTCTGGTCCCTCCCCTCCACCAGCAAAGAGAAAAATATCTCTTGGAAATTCCTTTAAGTTCTTTCTTTGGAGTTTCTCTTGAAAAGTCCAGGGTCAGCAAAAAGAGCAGTTTCTATTTTGCAGGGGTAAAAATAATGGCCTTGTTGCTTTATAACCTTATCTTGTGCTTTTCTGCCTTCAGAATTTGAGTCTTTTTATATAGTCTGCCAAGCAGCAAAATAGTTACTTTAAAAAAAAAAAAAAAAGTCCAACAAACAGGCTAGGAAATTATTTTTGAAGTAATTATATTGAAATGGGTATGAGAAGGGAGCTTCTTGTCTTGTTCAACTTCTCCATAGGAAGAGAACTCTGGAGATTTGGAAGAGCTATCTAAAGCAAGTTCTAAGACAGACAGCACTGCTTCAAGGGCCATGGAGGAAAAGGGTGAGTGAGACGTCTCCTCAGTTCAACTGTTTGGAGAGAGACTAGTCCTTCAAAGCAGTCCGCACCGCTCTCCCCAGGCTTCGCCAGCTGAAACTGCGGTTTGCTGATCTCTCTTCCCTCCATACAGCACAGTGTGTCGTGCTGAGTATAACAGGGCTTGGAGATTGTTTTGAATCGAGGTCCTGTTCTGCCCGAAGTGTGCTGCTCGTTGGTTAACCAGACTCTGGCTTACGAACTTCAGTGTGTCTACGTGAGAGTGGAGTCTGTGTGCGTGCGGATGGCTTAGGTCACCTGTGGGCGTCCTGGCCCTGAGGCTGAGTGTGGCCCCGGCAATGAACGAGCTCTGCTCTTTCTGCAGATGAGTCCAGCAGCAGCGAAGCTGCCGGTGAAAAGACAGAGCAGAATGACGACGACACCGTGAAGTCTCAGGTGGAGATGTTTTTCGTGTTTATTTGTTCAGGCTTTTTCAAGTACTAAAAACAGAGTGCATCAGTGTGCTCTTACCCAGAGCTGTTCTTAAATGCTTTTGAAGTAGCTCTTTTTTTAGTGCAGCAGACAGCATTTCACGCAGAGCACTTTATCAGTGTCATTTTGATGCATTTTGTCCTCTGTGTCTTCATTTTCTCCCAACGTTTGTATGAGACCTCCTTCTGTCAGCCCCATGGGTTCAGCCCAGATCTGTACATCAGTGTCCATGTCCCTTCCTGACCGGGAAGCTTAGCACAGCCAAGCCAGGCTCCAGCTCAGCACAGAGAAGGGGGCTGCCGAGTCCTGGGGTCCTGCAGGAGGAAACGGGAGCAGCAGCAGGCTGTGCGGCGCACCGGCCGCGAGTGCCAGCCGGGACCCAGCCTGACGGGGCACGGTCAGGACTCCTGAGAGGCTGCTCGAGAGGCAGGCCTCCAGTTCTGCCGCTCCAGGCCCCTTGGGATTTGCAGACAGCCCAGTGGACACAGAGTCGCAGTGACCTGAAGTGCAGGCCCATAAATCAAGGGAGACAAGCTGTGCCCCAGCCAGATCCTCTGGATAACCATCGCCAGGTTTGCCTGTCTTCATACAGCTTTTTAATAGTTAGCTTGTCTTCGCGGGCCTCCTTTATTTGTTGTAAGGGACGGCATTTGATCACAAGTGACCAAGAATAAATCCACACGAAGTGGACGTGCATATTTATTGCAGAAGTAAAAGCTGACGCTGAGCACTCCCATTACCTCATTACCTCATAGTCCTCCGGGCTCCATGAATTGAAAATGACTGCACTGAGAAAAATGAACCACTGAGCCCAAGTCACGTGTTTTCTTAAGAGACAAAGCTGGGATTTGAACCCTCTTGGGAGGGAACTCTAAATTCCATTTTGAGAAAGAAACCTATTTGTGTAATAGATGATAGAACTTTTTTATTCCCTTTTTTTTTCCCTTTCCCCCTTAGGAAGATCAACCAGTAATTATTAAAAGGAAAAGAGGAAGGCCTCGTAAACACCCTGTAGAAACATCATTAAAAACAAGTAGGTGTTTGGTATGCTTTCAGTTCACACACAAGATATTTTCAAACTGATTTTCTAAGTGGGATTTTTATTTCCTGTTTTTCAGAAGATGACTGCAAAACAGATGCTGGCCTTGTCACTGTAAGTAATTGCGAAAGTTGAGAACTCTTCAACTGGCTGTTCTTGACCTGAAAGAGGACACTGCAATATTAGTATTTTCAAATAGCTTTTTTATTAAGTATTTGAAAAGCCTTAAAGAAACTTTTTAAAATTAAACCTCAAATAACCATTCAGATAATATTCTAATTACTAATAACATCATATAAACATAATTATATTCATTGTAATTTAGTTTGACTCTATCCCCACCTGTCAGATTGGCTGTATAAAAATTATCTAGGGACTTATCTTGTCATCCTTGACTAAAACGTAGAAAATAGATGTCTTATAAGATTTTTAGATAACAGCCTTCTTTATGGAACCCTCCGGTGTCTGTCTTACGACTTTCAATGGAGTTCCTTTTTTATTAGAATGGACACTAATTTCAGTGCAGGAAAGTCTGTAGTAATACTTGATCTTTTCTACTGTTCTTTATCTTTGACCCTGAAGTATATACCCAACAAAATCATTGCACCAAGACTTCATTGCATCAGTTTCATTGATAGCATTATTAAGAGAACAGACATGTCTTCACTGACGACTTGCTCCCAGATGCTGTGACACGGGGCCAGTCACATGACCCTCTCCAGGTTCCAGTTTCCCTGGATATGAAGAAATCATTCTCTCACTAGAATTCTTACAAGACAGCTAAACCAAAGAGCCACATATAAAAGTGTGAGTGCCTTTACCAGCACACAGAACATGGTTTGCCAGTTTGGGGGATGTTAACAGCAGGCCCCTGTCCCCTCCAGTGCTCATAGCAGCAGTAGCGTGACTGGGGAGGAGGCCTGTGGCAGCTCTAATCCTTGTGGAAAGACCCCGTGAGTTCAGATTCATAGCCGTCCATATTTGCTGAGTCTGTTTAACCCACTTCAGGACGTAGGTTACAGATATTCTGCCTACATGATAAACAGAGGTCCTGAACCTTCTCCACAGTGTTGACTGACTTCCTGTGTGATGATCACAAACCAGTGACTTCTCTTTTTTTTTTTCCTTGTTTAAACTTAGGTAGAACAATCTCCACCTGGCGGCAAGCTGAAAGCCATGCAAACGGGTGTGTACCTGAAAGCATTGCTGTGTGTGTGATCTAAGGAAGGGGGGCGGCCCGGGGGAAACCGCAGGTTGGGGAGGGTTTAGGATGTCCTTGTTTCTCAGTGAAGTGAGTGGCTTCCTTGGTAAAAGCAGCTGCCCTTGTAGCCATGAGAGATTCTAGTAGCTGGTTTTTCCTGTGATCTGAATCATTCTTGTCTTTGTCAGTCCAGGAAGCCTCAGAGAGGAGGGGGGCAGCATGGCCACATCCAGACCCTACTTTCTTGGACTTGTTTAAGGGAAAAACAGATGAACCTGGAGACTAAGAGCTCTTATCAGGAAGATAAGATTTCAGCCCAAGAGCCTGTTGTTTTCAGCAGAAGCAGCTGGTACTGCTTACAGAGCTAGGATGCAAGAGATAAAATTGTTTTGATGAGGTATTTTTGTCTTCAGTCCAAGGGGAAAAAAATATTCCCAAAATCTTGATGATGATTAGCTCTGAGCTGTGCTTAGTTGCTCAGTCGTGTCTGACTGTTTATGACCCCATGAACTGCAGCCTGCCAGGCTCCTCTGTCCATAGGGATTCTCCAGGCAAGAATACTAGAGTGGGTTGCCAGGCCTTCCTCCAGGGGATCTTCCCAACCCAGGGATTAAACCCAGGTGTCCCATATTGCAGGCAGATTCTTTACCTTCTGAGCCACCTTGGTGAGATAATAGGAAGATTTCATGTTTTCACTAGTGCCTGCATTTTCCAGAATTTCTACCATGTGTATATTTTAATTTCATGGTTTAAATTTTTCTTATTACATACAAGCAGAAAGAGCCATTTGTGGGCTTTAAGTGTTGATTAGAAAAAAAAAGAATATGACAGCTATTTTGGATCAAATAAATAGCATGGTGATATCATGAAATATGTATTCTGATCAGCAAGATAAGAGCAAATGTGTAATTTGAGACTTTTTCCACATTTAACTATGTGTGGGATCTTATGATCATACTTTACTTTTTCTTATCTCTTTGAAAGTTAAGGTTTTCTTTTTAACAAAAAAAAAAGAATGTTTTGTTTTTAACCATCTTTTTATCCATAATTGTATGCTTAAATCCACACAAGGAAAAATCTCCATAACTTAAATGCCCTTTAAATCTATTTTAAGCTGCATAATTATGTTTTAATGCTGTTGTTCAGCAGTAGTTTTCTGAATCTGGGTAACGATGACCAATTTAAGACTAGATTCTTCTTTGTGGGACTTTTTCTTGGTTTTTAGCTCTGGCATTGTTCGTATAGTGAACTTTCAGAAAGGGCAGCTATACAGTCTTCATTACTGATAAGTTCACCTCTGAGTTGTTGAGTTGTCTAATCAACATGTTCATAATTTTGGCTTCTAACAGTGCATTGAAGTAAATTTCACTTTTCTTACCAGATACATTCTCAGAAAATGGTAACGTCTACAGGAAACAAATACATAAAAAATAGGTATACACAACCTAAAAATACTTATCCAGTGTACTTTTCTAGATCCCATCATGGAAGTATATGGAGTCCTAAGAATCCAGTTCCCACCCCATGTACTGGTTATGGAACTCTGAACAAAGTACTTAACCAAGTTGCTCAAGCCTCATTTCCCTTCCTATCAAATGATGCTTGTACTATTTGTTGTTGTTCAGTCCCTAAGTCGTGTCTGACTCTTTGCAACCCCATGTACTGCAGCACTCCAAGCTTCCCTGTCCTTCACTATCTCCCAGAGTTGGTTCAAGTTCATGTCCGTTGAGTTAGTGATGGCATCCAGCCGTCTCATCCTCTGGTCCCCTTCTCCTCCTGCCCGCAATCTTTCCCAGCACCAGGGTCTTTTCCAATGAGTCAGCTCTTCACATCAGGTGGCCAAAGTATTGGAGTTTCAGCTTCAGCATCAGTCCTTCTAATGAATATTCAGGGTTGATTTTTTAGGATTAACTGGTTGGATCTCCTTGCAGTCCAAGGGACTCTCAAGAGTCTGCTCCAACACCACAATTCAAAAGCATCAATTCTTCAGCACTCAGCCTTCTTAATGGTCCAACTTACATCTGTACATGACTCTGGAAAAGCTATTTAGAGAGCTATATTACGATTTGAGTGAAGTCTGTAATCCTGAACTGTAGTTCTTGCTGTGTTGGGGGCTCCCTAGATACCCTCTTCCTCCTCCCATTCCAGATTCAGATATTTGAGCTGAAAGAGGGAGACCATGAAGGCGTTCTCACCCAGCTCCTTCTCACTGATAAAAAGCCAAGGCTCTAGGAATGTAAGTGGTTGGCCCAGATCACATAGCTTATTCATGCCAGGCATGCCAGGTCTGAGATGCAAACCTCAGCATCCTGACTTTGATGTGTTCTCTGCTCAGGTTTTCCATCTCAATCTTTGTTTGGCTGATAGAAGAAAGCAATGATGAATTGTGTAACGATACGTTAATTAGCACTAATTAGGTACATTCACAGACAACAAACTGTTGAAATTTAATTTGACACTAATAAAATATTAATGTAGAAATCTGTCTTTTCTTAAAGATGAAGCCAATAAAGAAATACCTAACCTTCAAGAGCGAAGTGGAAGCAACGTAAGTGTTAATTTTCTGATCAAGGCATGTCCTTTAGAAATAAAACCTAGTAAATGCTCAAGTGACCACCCTTTCCACTTTAACTTTATTTCTTGTAGGATGATAGTGAAGAAAAATCTGTGGCAAGCGTGCGTCGGAGAGGAAGAAAGCCCAAGCGTTCCCTCACTCTGTCAGATGATGCTGGTACGTTACCGGCAAGGTCCTACCATGTCAGAGTCACCTTTTTAAGAGTTTTGCTTTGAATAAGGAAAAATCCAGTGGGGTCCAGCTAGTATTAATGCTACATAAATATGTGTGAAATGGCTGTAATCCTGTGTCAGAAATGGCACCTTCCAGATGCTTTTCTGAGCACATGTGAATTTTTCGCAAATGCTGGCTGCGAACCGCCTAAGTAAACTATCCCAAATGTGTTTGAGATTAAGTTAAACAGTTGTGAATTGCAAGTGCTGAAACAAAAAGGAAGTGGAAAACCACTTCTTCTGCCTCCAAGTCCCTAATATCCTTTGTTCTAAACTCTGCGACTCTGTCCTCTGGAAGTGTCTTTGGGAATTGTACAGTCCAGATGTTTCCCTTCTGTCTGAACAGAATCCTCAGAGCCAGAGCGCAAACGTCAGAAATCAGTTTCTGAAGCAACTGAGGACAAGAAAGACCAGGAGTCTGAGGAGGAGGAGGAGGACGACGAGGACGAGGAGCCGTCCGGAGCCAGCACAAGGTCCAGCACCAGATCAGAGGCCCAGAGGTAATGGGCCACGGGGAGCTTCCAGAACCTTCCCCCTGCTCTCCGTCAGACCACAGCGAGGCCTCCATGTCTTTGCCTCACTCGTGCCACAGAGTGAGCCCCCTCCTTGCATAAAACACAAGCCCAGCAGAGCGAGCCCAGCCCTCTGACATCTCAGCTCCCCCCGGGAAACCTGTTCTCCCTCTGAAACCATTTCCCAGGAGCCCTTTAGAATTGATGCCAGGTTTCGATGCCTGTTTGGTGGAACCTATTCGGTTCCTTTATGAATACTTACCAAGTACAGTTAGGTCTCAGAGGCCGTGCTGAGCGTAGTCAGTGGACACGGACGTGGACAGCACGATCTGCGTGCACCGCGTGCTTAGCTGCGGTGAGGGAGAAGGCTCGGACCCGTCCCCGTCGTCGGTGCCCCTCCCAGCGCCGCGTCACGGGTCCATCACAGGAGACCACCCAAGTGCCCCATTCTCCACGCACACGGTGGGGGACGTCCTACGCTCCCCACGCGGCGTGCTCGCACGCCCTCACGTGCCGGAAGCCTCTGGAGAAAAGGCTGGGCTCGCATGAGTCTGGGGAGTGCCCGTGAGTTCCCTCTCCTTCTGAGCCACGGTGTCCTCTGTAATGCCCTTGGCGCGGTCCTGAGGAAGGAAACCTGTCCAACTTTGTCACTTTTACTTTGCCAGCCCCCCTCCCTGTGTCGTTATACCTGGTAGTACCAATCAGTGTACCTTTCCCACAGGACATTCTGAGAAATGTTTTATCACTACAGTTTTATAACTTCTGAAGCATGAATATTTTCCATTTTTAATGTGATTCACAAGCTGTTAACCTTAGTACCATCTTCTATAATTTAATTATCCAAGATTAGAAAGTTAAGGAATATTGATTTCAAGAGTATCACGTATTAACATCTGCCACTGTAGTATAGTAGTTCTGATGTATTTATTTATCTGCCTGCCTTTTAAAAAATTTATTTATTTTAATTGGAGGCTGATCACTTTATTGTAGTGGTTTTGCCATACATTGACACTGATGTGTTTATGTAAAGATTTAAAATCAGCCTATTTCTAATTTCTCTAAAGTTGGACATCATTAGCTATCCGTGCCCTGGTCAGATTTTTAGAGCCAAAAGATATTAGGAGCTCACAGGGCTAAAGGTAAGGTTTTCCAGGTGGGGCAGCTCGGATAACTAGAAATCACAAAACCAAGATACCTGCTGACTGAGAGGTGCACCTCACCGTGCACTGGGAGGGTGGGGGCGCGCCTAGATACAGACCCCCAGCGCCCGCACGCCCTCTGTGCGTCACGGGAGATCACCCAGTGGAGCAGGGCCCGACGCAGGACGCTGCGGGCCGCCGGGGCACCCTCGAGTGAGACGTGTGCCTTTCCAAATCCATTCTTCAAAAGTAAATCGTGTTACGGTTCTGGGATCCCCCGGCTCGTCGACGCTTCTCCTCGGCGCACTGCAGCAGCCTGTGGTGTCTACACACGCCCTTCTCACTTTAGCCGCCTCGGCGCTGGAGCTTTGGTTCTAGGCTGTGGCGCCTGTGTCATCTCCCAGGTTCTCAGGGTCGCCCACAGAGACCCATCAGGGTCTCGATCACGGTGCCCCGGCCGCTCTGGAAGAGTCTTTCTGCTTCCGCGTGTTACCTTGGGTGGGAAAGATTTTCTTCCGTTTGCAGTGGGCACTGGCCTCCCCATAGCTTCCGCCCTCAGAGCCTCCTGAACCACTTTCGCTTAAACACCGGAGGGCAGCTTCCAGGGCTGCTCTTGCACTGGGCCCCTCGTCATCCTGTTTGCTCTCATCAGTCTGTCGATCACTCTCTTTACGAAGCAAATGTTGATTCCAGGTGTGCGCCGACAGATCCAGAAGAGGACTGTCCGCTTTGTTTCCTAGAGACCAAGCTCAGCCTGCATCCAGCTTGTTGGGCTCCCTCTGCCTGGGCTGCGCACCAGCTCAGCACGTCCCTTGTCCCCATGAGGCACACCTCCTCTCACCTGCTGCTCGTGCGGGCCCCGCTGCTTAGACCCGGTCCCCGGGCCTTCACACTGTGCTTTCATCCGTCTTGGCCCGCCTTCTCCTCTGGTGAGCACTTTGGGATCTTACTTCATCAGCCAGTATGTTTTCTGTTTATCACAGGTCCATCTTTCAGTCACGGTCAAGTATCCCACACAGTGAAAGCAAAGCCGGACTCAGGGAAGCAGTTAGTCTTGGATGACATGAAGTTCTGCTCATCAGCCAAGACCCCGAGAACCAGGCATCTTCCTGCTTTTCGTCCCCATCTCTNCAGCCAGTATGTTTTCTGTTTATCACAGGTCCATCTTTCAGTCACGGTCAAGTATCCCACACAGTGAAAGCAAAGCCGGACTCAGGGAAGCAGTTAGTCTTGGATGACATGAAGTTCTGCTCATCAGCCAAGACCCCGAGAACCAGGCATCTTCCTGCTTTTCGTCCCCATCTCTGCCCTGCCCACGAGGAGCCTCGCCCTTTCTAGTCTCAGGGACTGGGGCGTTCAGTGCTGCCATCGCCCAGGATTTCTGTCATCTGTTTCAGAAAGCAGCATAGAGAGCTGTCCACACACACAGCATCCAAACTTGGGAGCCCAGGAATAGTCTCTACTAGATATTACCAGAACTTAGCAAAAGAAAAATTACCTGCCAGTGAAGAAGTTAGTAAATTTTCCCCCATTAGGAAGGAAAGTCCCTGCTGACACTTGAAGTCATCTTTAACCCCCTGAAGCTTTCTGTGGTGCAGTGATACTTTGTCCCTAAGTTTCTTTAAGAGTCTTGTCTTGCTGCACAGCTGTCTTTGGGGGTCCTCAGCTTCCCAAGTGGAAACCTACTCTAGACAGAGCGGGAAGGACTCCCGGAGAGAGTCTCAGTGGCCTCGCCAGTCCTCCCTGCCTCAAAGCACTCCTGCACCGGCTTTATCCTGTGCTCCTTGCCATCAGCTCCTGCCCCCCGGGACCGAAGGCACGCCTTATTTCTCCTCAAGTGGGCACAGCGCTGAGTGCTGGGTTAAAGCAGTGCAGTGTGGTTGAGCTGGTTACAGCCCAGAGCCAGCTCTCTTTTGCACAGAGCACTGGAGAGACGATGGGGTAGCAGGAGGGCACCCGCCTGAGGCACAGCTGTGGGCCAGCAGGCACCTTCATGCCGCCCAAGTCACCTTCCCGCATCCTGCAGGTTGTGCCAGTTCTTCCTTGAGGAGCACCCTCGCCACCAGCCCCCCATCACCATCCGTCCTGCACACACACCCCCTGCCTGCTCCCGCCTGGCCGTNTTAAAGCAGTGCAGTGTGGTTGAGCTGGTTACAGCCCAGAGCCAGCTCTCTTTTGCACAGAGCACTGGAGAGACGATGGGGTAGCAGGAGGGCACCCGCCTGAGGCACAGCTGTGGGCCAGCAGGCACCTTCATGCCGCCCAAGTCACCTTCCCGCATCCTGCAGGTTGTGCCAGTTCTTCCTTGAGGAGCACCCTCGCCACCAGCCCCCCATCACCGTCCGTCCTGCACACACACCCCCTGCCTGCTCCCGCCTGGCCGTATCTCCGTTCTCTGCCCTTCCGGCCCAGTCTGTGTGGTGGGCAGTGGCATGTGCCGTTGCTTTGGGGGTATTCATTTTGTCTTCCTCCCTGGTCTATGAGCTTTTTCCTTGAGATCAGGGACTTGACTTACCTTCTGAACATGATAGCGTCGAAAAATAAGACTTCCCGATATACAAAGGCTGCTTAGGTGTCTTGAATCACATTAGGTCTTCACAGCACATGTGTGTGTGTGCACGCGTGTGCACTATCACTCCCCCATGACAGAAAGAGAAGCAAACTGGAAAGCCAGGCACCTTTCGTGTGGATTCTCTCCNATAGCGTCGAAAAATAAGACTTCCCGATATACAAAGGCTGCTTAGGTGTCTTGAATCACATTAGGTCTTCACAGCACATGTGTGTGTGTGCACGCGTGTGCACTATCACTCCCCCATGACAGAAAGAGAAGCAAACTGGAAAGCCAGGCACCTTTCGTGTGGATTCTCTCCCATTATTCCTCAGTAAGTAAAACATAGTATTCATCTTTATTGTGTATTTGAGAAGAATCTCACGAAGGTCTGGTTCATTTTTTCTCAAACTCAAATGTGCAGGCCAGTCACAGAGGCTCTTGCTGAGACGCAGGCTCCACTCCTGTAGTGCTGGGGCAAGACCTGAGAGTCTGCATTGCTGATGAGCTCCCAGGTGCTGCCAGGGCTGCTGGGCACAGGCCACCCTCTGGGCGAGAAGAGAAGGCCTGCCTGGCCGAGATCATGCCCCTGGACAGAAGCCGCTGCGGCAAGCTTCTGTTCTCTGCTGCATGGCGTTGGCACTGTGCTGGCAACACACCAACTCCTGGGTAAACAGCTGGTCACTCTGGCTGGTGGCTCTCCCTGGACGGGGCTTGAAATGGGATATTGACAAGCAACTGCTTGTTAGCCATTCTCAACACGTGCGTAGATAATATTATGCTAAAACTGCATCGTATACAACAATACCTGACTCAGCTTTATCTGAGTCAGCTTGAGCGTATTTGCCTCTGCTGTCAAAGGAACAGTGAGTAGACAGGCCTTCACATCAGTGGAGTCCCATTTCTCCATCTCCTGTCATTTTAGTTGTCCAGGCATCTTCATTCTTCGGTATAACAGCTATTGCTCGTGTGCACAGATCGGGCTTTGTGCGAGGCCTTGGAGAAAGGAAAATGGATAACCTCCGCAGCTGCCCTGGAGAAACATCCTGTCTTCACTGGGAGGACATGTGTGTAGCTGGTTTTCAAGCTCTCTTGACAGCAGGCGGCTCACAGGAAGAATGTCTTTTGCAATACTGCCTCCGTCACTGAAACACAATTTTCATGCCCAAACTGAATAGACATGGCAACAATGGTATTTTCTATTGTGTTCTGTTAATTCTTTGCTTTTAAAAAGGCTGTAACCTGCAATTTGAAAAACCCCAGTGGACAAACGAGCAACCAGAAGTGCAGTCTGCAGGTTTTCCGAAGGCAGGTTGCTCTGTGATGAGAAACTGTTCCCAGAAGGGGTTGTTTTTGAACTGAGGCTCTAGAACGAAGTTTGCCAGATAGAAAGTGTGGGGTATTT
>SJYA01012094.1:0-12066 GCA_006410615.1 Neotragus moschatus
ACACACATAATGGGAAGAGGTGTAAAAGGCTTAGTATTAAGAGTAACCACAACGACTTGGTGAAAATGTGGGAAGAGAGTGTGGATGCAGCTTAAAGAGGAAGAAAAATAATGGGCAATAGTATGAGAGGAGGCTGGGAAGAGTATTGTGAGGAACAGATGAAAAAAGGGTCTATTCTGAGCCTAGGGCAGAAGAAGGTCATTTGGAGATGATGGACCTTGGACTAGGTAGGTACCGTAGAAATGGAGAAAAGATATATGAAGATCTATCTATCCGTTCATCCATCCATCCATCCATCCACCCATCCATGTCTCTATTCATCTACCAAAGAGGAAATGATTATCACAGTGATGAAAGTCAAGGCTATTGAAGGGAATTGAGGGAGGTTTCAGTCTTTTAACTAAACAAGGTTTTAAATGTCTAGTAAATTACAAACTGAAAATAAAAGTGGACATGCAAATATCATTCTATTATTATAATCTTTAACTCTCCTTACAGTTTCTGATATTTCATTAGACAATGTGAAAGTTTAGCATTGAGCTTCTCACTGGATAAATGTAATAAACTGTAAATAACCACTTAAAGGGACTCATTTTATTTTTTTATAAAATGAGGAGTTCTCTCCTATCCTGAATACATTTCCCCTTTGTGAGTTTTCAAGAGCTGTTAAGTGCTCTTTTTGAATATATGAAAGTCTGTCCCATCCAGACGCATCTCAAGAGAAAGCTTGACACAATACAATCTTCTCAGTTTCTTCTCCCTAAGAATATGGAGAGAAGGCTTTTCCTCTGAACTTCTGAGATTCTGGTCTTAATCACTACCTCCACAATGGTGCACCAAAGTAAAGGGAAAGAGCTTTCCGTTTAGACTGGGGGGAGAGTACACTGTGACTGTACATTTGCCTGTCATGGAATACTAATGAGAGGATCTAGAGTTCTAGAACCTTGAGATTGCAAGTGGGATTGAGGAAGTGTTCCTAATGGTTATGATGTTCTGTCTCTCATCAGTGTTCCCATGGAAACATTCTGGAAGATTGGGAAAATTTTGCTTAGAAAACACTCCCATTATCCTAAATCTCTGAAGAGACTTGAAGACTTGAGAGTCAACAGAAAAAACTTCTGTAGGCAAATTGAATTTGTACATAAAGAATTCAGGAAATCACAGTGATTAGGAGTTTTATGAGCTTTGCAATGTTGGAGGGGAAGTAAAAATGAGTCTCTGCAAGTAGCAGGTATTTAATTATCTTGCAGTTTAAAATGACAGGGGTTCTGTGAATCTGGTGAGCACTGGGTACTTTCACTGAGAAACTTTTCTCAAACTTCTCTCTATACTCCACATGAGCTTAAAAGCAAATTTGAAGGTTGTTTTGGAAATACAGGCGGTATTGACATGCTCTATGAAAACAGAGGATGTATGATCCATTAGTTCAATTCTGTCAGATTCTTTTGACTTGATGTGTTAATACAAAAGACGTTAGAATTAATAGCTACTTCCCACACCTGACAGCTCTGGGTGTTATGAGCCCTTGAACACACTCTGTGTCTCTAATGGGACAATGTGGGGCTAGAGCATAAAGAGTGAGGGCCATTATATTCTCTGAATCTTTGCAACATAATAANACATAATGGGAAGAGGTGTAAAAGGCTTAGTATTAAGAGTAACCACAACGACTTGGTGAAAATGTGGGAAGAGAGTGTGGATGCAGCTTAAAGAGGAAGAAAAATAATGGGCAATAGTATGAGAGGAGGCTGGGAAGAGTATTGTGAGGAACAGATGAAAAAAGGGTCTATTCTGAGCCTAGGGCAGAAGAAGGTCATTTGGAGATGATGGACCTTGGACTAGGTAGGTACCGTAGAAATGGAGAAAAGATATATGAAGATCTATCTATCCGTTCATCCATCCATCCATCCATCCACCCATCCATGTCTCTATTCATCTACCAAAGAGGAAATGATTATCACAGTGATGAAAGTCAAGGCTATTGAAGGGAATTGAGGGAGGTTTCAGTCTTTTAACTAAACAAGGTTTTAAATGTCTAGTAAATTACAAACTGAAAATAAAAGTGGACATGCAAATATCATTCTATTATTATAATCTTTAACTCTCCTTACAGTTTCTGATATTTCATTAGACAATGTGAAAAGTTTAGCATTGAGCTTCTCACTGGATAAACGTAATAAACTGTAAATAACCACTTAAAGGGACTCATTTTATTTTTTTATAAAATGAGGAGTTCTCTCCCATCCTGAATACATTTCCCCTTTGTGAGTTTTCAAGAGCTGTTAAGTGCTCTTTTTGAATATATGAAAGTCTGTCCCATCCAGACGCATCTCAAGAGAAAGCTAGGACACAATACAATCTTCTCCGTTTCTTCTCCCTAAGAATATGGAGATAAAGCTTTTCCTCTGACCTTCTGAGATTCTGGTCTTAATCACTACCTCCACAATGGTGCACCAAAGTAAAGGGAAAGAGCTTTCCGTTTAGACTGGGGGGAGAGTACACTGTGACTGTACACTTGCCTGTCATGGAATACTAATGAGAGGATCTAGAGTTCTAGAACCTTGAGATTGCAAGTGGGATTGAGGAAGTGTTCCTAATGGTTATGATGTTCTGTCTCTCATCAGTGTTCCCATGGAAACATTCTGGAAGATTGGGAAAATTTTGCTTAGAAAACACTCCCATTATCCTAAATCTCTGAAGAGACTTGAAGACTTGAGAGTCAACAGAAAAAACTTCTGTAGGCAAATTGAATTTGTACATAAAGAATTCAGGAAATCACAGTGATTAGGAGTTTTATGAGCTTTGCAATGTTGGAGGGGAAGTAAAAATGAGTCTCTGCAAGTAGCAGGTATTTAATTATCTTGCAGTTTAAAATGACAGGGGTTCTGTGAATCTGGTGAGCACTGGGTACTTTCACTGAGAAACTTTTCTCAAACTTCTCTCTATACTCCACATGAGCTTAAAAGCAAATTTGAAGGTTGTTTTGGAAATACAGGCGGTATTGACATGCTCTATGAAAACAGAGGATGTATGATCCATTAGTTCAATTCTGTCAGATTCTTTTGACTTGATGTGTTAATACAAAAGACGTTAGAATTAATAGCTACTTCCCACACCTGACAGCTCTGGGTGTTATGAGCCCTTGAACACACTCTGTGTCTCTAATGGGACAATGTGGGGCTAGAGCATAAAGAGTGAGGGCCATTATATTCTCTGAATCTTTGCAACATAATAACAGATCACTAATTGGGACAAAAATTTCTCAATTAGGTATTGGAAATTTTGAAGTGCCCACTATTCTTTGTATTACTTTTTGCTTTATGTCTAGAGATTTTCATGTTAAAGTTATATTAAGGGAACAGCAAGGTGGAAATGGAAAAAGTTATTATCTTGAAACACAGTTTTGGTTCATTCCACAATTGTGACTTACCTACATTTTAAGTTTTATTTTTTTTGTTTCTCTCCCACTTAGACCTCTCATTAGTGATTCATGAATGAAGTCCTTTGTCGGTATAATACACTTTTTCATGTCTGGGTTAGATGATTAGATATACTTTATCAAGGTCAAGTAGAAGACATCCATTTGGACAAGAAAAGACAGACATATCTTCAGCCACTACAAATTCACTATAGTTATCCTTTGCTCTTGGCACTCAAACATCATCAAACAAGAATGGAGCATTTACTATACTTGAATGTCCATGGAATTTCAGGGTGGACAGCACACATTAGAGATGGCAAGTAGATGAAAATGTGTTAGCTACATCACTATTCTGTCCCAGGAAAACAGCAGGCAGTGTTAATAAGATCTCAACTTTGTTTTCCTATTGAGCTTCAGAAATCCTAACACAGACACCACCAATAATTGAGACTTGACATATGATTAAAATACAGCTGCCATAGCTTGTTTCCAATGGGAATATTATAGCCCTAAATATGGAGGAGCCTGGTGGGCTGCAGTCCATGGGGTCACTAAGAGTCGGACACGACTGAGCAACTTCACTTTCATTTTTCACTTGCATGCATTGGAGAAGGAAATGGCAACCCACTCCAGTGTTCTTGCCTGGAGAATCCCAGGGATGGGGGAGCCTGGTGGGCTGCCATCCATGGGGTCGCACAGAGTTGGACACGACTAAAGCGACTTAGCAGCAGCAGCAAATTTGTATAAGGAAGAGAAAGGGCCACAAATACACAGAAACATTCTCTGGAGGACTTGTGACACGGCAAGCTCAGGGCTGGCCTTTGTGCTAGAATTATGTGCCAGAATGCTGACACACGCATTACTCTGATCTGACTGCTTCTCCCTTTCAGTTCCTGTTAAATCTGCATTGACGGAGAGGAAAGGTTGATGAGGAAACCTGATTTGGAGCCATACAAAAAGGTCTTTGGAAGGAGGAGTTCGCAGTTGGGAATCATCAGAGGTTTTGTTTGGATTAGATGAATTTCTTTATATTTTCTAGACTTTTTACTTATTTATTTCAAATTTGTTTTATTGAATTGTGGTTGATTTATTATCTTGTGCTAATTTCTCCTATACAGCAAAGTGATTCAGTTATACATACTGTAAGTCCCCTACACCCAAGTGAGTTCCATTCCAATAGTGTATTTGTTAAACCCAGTTTTGTTTGTTGAGTCCAATGAATTAGTCTAGGTACTCAACTAACCTAACTGGCTATATAGTGCTGTACTATAATAGGTTTACAATACTTTCACACAAATAACACATAAAAAGCACAAAAAATAAAGAAAACTTTTAAAAAAACCTTATAACTCAGTGCCTTGAAAAGTACAATAGTTCTTTTAAGAAAATGAGACACAGAAGTAATTTGGAAACATCCGGTTGTAAAATCAAGGAACAATAAAATAGTGAATTTCTAAGTGCTAGGATTAATGCTTACCCAATATCATGGGTAAAATATCCCACAGCTCTCATTACCAAGAATCCACAGCCAAAGCAAAGTAAGGAAGTAACCCCTTTTCCCTTGTTTTTGTTACCACTCAGATTTTAAGTTCCCTTTGACTAGATCTCCTTTCCTTCAGATTATCTTTGAGTATGTCTTTAGCCTAGTGTTACTTGTATGCAAATACTTTGTATAAATCTTTCTGCTGAGGACACAGAATATAATTTCTGCAAGACACCAAAATCTCCTATGGAAAAGCCAGAGTTGAGTAAAAAATTTAAATGATGTATTGGTTATCTACAATTGCATTATAAATAACCCTCAAATGTAGTGGCTTAAATGACAAAATTTATTATGTCAGAGTTTCTAGGGGTCAAGAATTGGGTGCTTGCGCTTCAGAGTTTCTCACAGGTGTTGCCTTCATGGAGTCAACTTAAGGCCTAGTTGAGGAAATATCTGCTTCCACATATAATACATATTACATATAATATATATAGCTTTTGGATTTGGGTATTTTCAAACATAGTCACTAAAGTAATATGAAATTTTATGTCATCTAATTTTATCTTTTAATCACTTCTAATCAGTTCTCCCTTTCTCTGCTTATTCAGTCTCTAGAAAAGGAAGACTTCCTAGGTCACAGTGTTTACTGACAGGCCTCAGGTCATCACTGGCTATTGGCCAGTTCCTTGCCATGTTGACCTCTTCATAAGTTGCTTAAAACATGGCAGCTGGCTCTCTTTAGAGCAAGGCAACACGACAGAAGTCAAAGACTCCTTAAAAATCTAACCTCAGTGATGTCTCCTATTGTTTCCGCGTATCCTATATATTAGTAGGTACTTCCCAGGTGGTGCAGTGCTAAAGAATTCGCCTAGCGCTCCAAGAAATGAAAAGAGATGCTGGTTCTATCCATGGCAGGAAGATCACTTGGAGTAATAAATGGGAGCCCTCTCCAGTATTCTTTCCTGGGAAATCCCATGGACAAAGGACAGGTCCATGGGATTGCAAAGAATTGGACATGACTTTTTAGTCTAATAGGGTTATTTTTCTACAGTATCAGAAAACCAATCGTCCTCTAATTAATTTGCTTATTAAAGCTAATGGAAGCCTTGAAAAGTAAATTAATTTACCAATTAATTTTGGATATATAGAAGACATTTTTGCCCAGTATAATCAGGAGGAAAAAAAATTCTATAATTAAAAAACTAATGTTAAATGGAGTTTCATTTGTAGAAAAACTAATCATATATATTAATTCTAGAATTTTTACTCAAAACGAAATATATGTATTTTTAGGATTTTGGGTATTTTAAAACATATCACTAGAGTAATATGAAATTTTATATGTCATCTAACTGTATCTTATAAAGGTTTCTGATCAGTTTTCCCTTTTCCTGTTTTTTCAATCTCTAGAAAAGATACTTCCTGCTTTTTCTTAATTTTTCAACTGGAATAAAATCTCTCAAAGATAAATGTTCTTTGTACCTCTGCATAAGAAGCTGAGTAACTAACAATAGTAATTCTCAAAGAACTGACAATAATGAATAAACGCTTGACAGTTAAAAATCCTATATTTTGGAGGTGGAGTACATTAGAGAAATCAGTATAATACAACATGACAGGAGTATTTACACTACCTTACAAACAAAATCTGTTCTCTCAGCCATTTTTTAGTGTGATGTTTAAAGCATATCTGCAGTGTTGCTCAAGACTCTTTGCTAGATTTCTTATAGTGGATATCTTAAGAATTCCCAAAACTCCAAGACTTTCAAAATGTTATTGGATATGCTATTTTATATTATAGTCAATGTTCTGTTCGACAAGTATAAGCAACTCCATCCTGAGATATATTTGATGATCAATTCTCCATTGTTCCATTTAGTCCACACTCATGGTCAGGCATATTTGGGCTATATTATTTTGCACTTAGCATGGGTACCAGTTTCATCCACACAAAGTGAGAAATTGTCATTATTTTTCTAGATGTCAATCAGCTTTTATTTTCTCCATTATTTCATCACCAGTTCTCAAGTTAGTAGAGGCTCTATACAGAAATGAATTCCTCCAGACCACTTTAATTATCTGGTAAAATTTACTCTTTTTATGTTTCCAATCCTAGATTTTACCCTTCTAGTATTCTCTTCATTGCTAATGATTTTCCTGTCCTCTTCAACTTCCTGGTTATTAATTTGAAACTGTTTTCTATTAGAGGAAGTTAAGGGCTTGAGTCTATTTAAATCTAGGTATATCTTTCATATATAATTTGGATTTAACTTTGTAAAAACAAAATATAATTATCATTTTTTTTCTCTAGTGTTTTGAAGGATTAGTTCATGTGATCACCATAAATCTGGGAATTACGTTGCTAAATTTGTTTTTTTATTTTGATATGAAACAATATTAACCCAAAGACTATTCAAAAGACTAACTCAAAGTTGAACCCATTCTTCAAGATTTTTATCAATGTTTATTTTGGGGCCAAGCAGCAGTCCTGGTGAAATGGAGCTAGGGAAAGAGCAATCTCCTATTTTACTCATTATTTTTAAAAGTCCAAGAGCTTTAATACTTTGATAAAACAAGATTTAAAAAATTGAAAATATACGTTGCATTTAAACAAGTAAACTTTGTCATGAAAACTCAGATTGCACAGTTTCTACCGTCTGACATTGTCATGATGTATATTTTCACACCTATAATAAAGTCTTCTGTACATAAAACCAGTCCAATCACAAGAGGAGAGAAGCATACCTGAGCTTCCCAGGTAGCACCAGTGGTAAAGAACCACAGGCCAACGCGGGAGATGTTACAGACATGGATTCGATCCCTGGGCTGGGAAGATCTCCTGGAGGGGGCGTGGCAACCCACTCCACTACTCTTGCCTGGAGAATCCCATGGACAGAGGAGCCTGGCGGGCTGCAGCTCACAGGGTCACAAAGAGTCCGACCGACTGACGCGCCTTGGCACACGCAGGCAGGAGAGTGCCTAACAATGCTCATGCAGTGTAAGTTGCTGTCTCTCAGGATTCAGAAGCTTATATGATCGTTGAGGAGTTTCTGCAAAGCCCCGAGGGAACAAGGGCATCGTTACCAGCTGGATCCTGAGGAGTGGGCACGCCTACTCAGGTTGAGTTGTTCTCAGCACTGCCAGCAGCCCCAGTTCCCTAGACCGGAAGAAAGTCACTACTGTTTCAGAAATACTTTCGTGTGCTTTTATGTAACTTCATAAATTTCCAAATGTGTTGTGCTCAACCAAAAAGAATATATTTCTAATTTACAATGGCTGTTCTGTGAGATGGTGGCCAGTTTTTTGTGCAATAAAATGGTGCATCAAGATTTGCAGGCAGTTCTCATCCTAAACGTAGTGGATTGGGACAAGCATAAATGATGCCATTAAAGATTCATTCTGCAACCCTCACTAGCGTTTTATACAGCTACATGGAATTACTTTTAATACAGATTTAGAATCTATTTTTTCTTTCCTTTCACTTTCCAGCTTAAATATTTGTGGTTTGTTTGGTTTGGCACCTGTTTCTGTGTTAACCTTTTAAGATGGAACACCTCCCATTGAGGATCTTTCTCAGCTATTTCTTCTGACTCTCATGAAAAATAATGCTTGTGAACATTTCGTTAAAAGTAAATGCAGCTCATCTCCCCTGTTTATGACCTTCTCAGATACTGAGACCTAATACTGGGCTAATCTGAACTGCCCACTCTGAAACCATCCCTGGGACAACAAAACTCACCTAGTGCAAAGCCATATGGTAAATAAAAAGAGAGAAAGAATTAGAAATCAATTATATTAGTAAAGTTTATATTTTTTGTCAGAAATAAGGGACTGTCTTCAATATAGTTTGTCTAGTACTTGAAGTGTTGGTGAATATACCAGAAAACTAGATTTGTGTTGGTTGTACCCCACTGTAGCATACTCATTTCAGAGCTAACAGAATTGCCTAAACATTTCCAGTGCAGTAAATTTTAGGGTCTTTCAAATATTCTAATTTTTTTTTTGTAAACATGATTTCACTTAGTGTAAAATATTTATTAGTTTCTCTCTTGATTTTAAGATTCTATTGACCATTTTTGGGTCACAGATCCCTATTTGATTAATTCATTCACTCAACCAGGGGTCGTGGGTTCAATCCCTGGGCTGGGAAGATCCCTTGGAGAAGGAAATGGCAACCCACTCCAGCATTCCTGCCTGGGAAATCCCATGGGCAGAGGAGCCTGGAGACTATGTTCCATAGGGTGGCAAAGAGGTGGACACGACTGAAATGACTGAGCATCCGCACATGCGTGCACACACACACACACACAATTAAAGCAAGTAATCCTCTTTGACTGTTTTTTTTTTTTGTCTTCTGGCTACTACTGTATGCCTTTTTTCCCCTGAAACATAATCAGTTTCTTTCCAATTCACTTCCATTCTTTGCTTTACAGCCTTCTGGCTTCTGTACCACTGAAATTGCTCTTGGTCAAATCACCAAATAACTTCCTAGTTTTGACACTAATGGGGACGTTTAAAATCTTTTTTTTAAACTTAAAACACATTTTTTTTCTATCTTCAACACTGCACCTTCCTGTGAGAAGAAAGAAGTAAATAAAAGATTTTCTAGGTCATTTCCACTCTTCCTGATTTCCTTTATGTCTTCTGATGGTCTGACACCATGTTTCTTGGGATCTCATCGTTGTCTGTTGCCTGAATGCACACAAGCTGATGGCCTCTTATATCTGTATTCCTAACCAAGATTTCTCTGAGTCCTGAACTTTTAACTCCAGCATTTACTGTTTATTTTCTCTTGGCTGTCTCACAGATATCTCAAAATCAAAGTTTCAAAATTACACCCATCTTCTCTGAAAAACATTCTCCTCTGTATTCTGTCTCTCAGTTAGAGGCATCTCTGAAAACTCAGCATCTAACGCAAACACCTGGAAGTCGTTTTACGCTTCTTGTTCCTCATTCACTACATCTCACAGGTGAGCAAGCTTGGTTGACTCCAGCTCTTCCATGTCTTTCTATTTTCCCTCTTACACTCATTTCAGAAATATTTAAGAAGCAGAGTGGATTGGATTGCATAAGGGAATGAAAGAGAAAAAAATATTTCCAAAATATTTTCCAAATATGTATGCAATAGGCATGGATGCTGCAGTCTTGAAACAGACTATCTTTTCTGGGAAGTGTCCGGTTTTACTCTTAAGGTGCTCAACTGATTGGGTGTGGTCCACCTACATTATCAAGTGTAATCTCCTTCATTTAGCATCCACTGACTGTAGATATTAATAACATTAGAAAAATACCTTCACAGCAACACATAGATTAGTGTTTGATGGAGTAGGTGGGTACTACAGCTTAGTCAAGTTGACACATAAAATGAATCATTCCAAGTGAGAATAGGCTACCAGCTTCCAGCACAGATTTGTACCACCTGGGGTGGTTATATTATCATGCTATCATTTCCAACAGATTCCCAGGGGTTCTCCCAAGGGGTGTAGAGAGAGGGGAGGGGGCAGGACGACATTGAAAGTACAGTTTCTAGAAACGGTCTGTGATCATTTGCTTTCCTTGTCCTTATAAAGGACAAAGGACCCTGATTAGTGGATCCTTGTGAAATTACTTGTGCTTGCATGAGTTACTCTCCCTCTAGAGAGTATTTCCAAAATAGGAGACAAGCAGGGAGCAAGGGAAAATCCCGAATAACTTTCATAAGAGGCTTCTCTGCCTATTTCACAGTCTGTGACCATCCACTACTACACCCCCGTGTGAGGCTAGGCTGGTACAGCACATTTAATTCCCCTCAAGACCTGGCAAAGCTCACAGCAGCAACCCAGTGGCCTTTCAGAAGGGCAGTGAATTCCCAAACAATGGATAATGATAATAACATGGTCTTTAAAATCTAGAGGTAAATGGATGGTTGGCCATCAGCATGCTATAAGGAAAGAAAGAACAAATTGAAAACAATGGTCCGATAAAAGGAATGCACAGCTTAAAGATGCGGTGATGATTACATTCAGCCCATGATTTTTTTGTCAATTTGTTTGCCTTTCCTTTTTCCCCCTGGCAGGTGAATTGTCTGCTTTTTTTTTTTTCCCCCTTAAAGCTGTTAAGGCTTGAGAAAGAAAACAACATGGGCATTTTAATTAACTTAGATGCAGTGTTTGCAGGAAAGGTAGTCACTCTGAAATAACGTGGTCTCCTCTGCCTTGGCAGCACGGTTTCAAAGGGTCTGCTGGAAGAAGAAGAGAGGCTTCAGTTTAAACTAAAAGTAACCTGACAGTTACAAGCTCTGCATTCATGCTGTGTTCAAAAGCTTCCTCTATTTCCATTTCCCTTCCTTTTAGAATAAGTAGGGAGGAAGAGAATAAATAATATCTTGCAGAAGGTTTCCTCCTGCGGGATTCCATCTTTCTGCAGTGAGGTACTGCACATTTCCTAGTCAAAGGACATAAACGCAGACCTCCAGGGGAATTTTAAAGAAAAAGATCACCAGAAAGGTGACACTTCTAGAAATAGTACCATGGTGTTCGCTCATTAGCCTTGGCTGGTGCTGAGCTGTTTCTCTGGAAGAATTCCTTCTTAAAATCCTGCACTTCTAAACTTGGTATCATAAAAAACAGTGGAAAGTCTGCACTCAGAAACGATGTAAATTCTGTTACTATCCGATTGGCAGTAGGAGTAAAGAAGAATCCAGAAAGCACAGAACCGAATTTGTTTTACTTAGCCAGCATTTTCAATTCTTCTCTCCTATTCATTTCTACAGATTTGTGTGGTAGGGCCTCTCCGATGGTTCCCAATGATCTTGCCCTCTGGAACAAACTCCCCTGGGTGAGTCCCTAGCTGCGTGTTTCCTTAGCTGCGTGTTTTGATTCTTTACCCTCTTAAAAGGAGGCAGTGGTCACTTCCAAGGTTAGGTTACAGAAGGGCTGCAGTTCCCTCCCTAAGCACGCCCTATCCTGCTTTTACTGGCTCACTTTGAGGGATGCTGCCTTCTGACCTGTCTATGGAGAGGTTTGTGGAGCAAGGAATGGGTCTCTCTGGCCAACAGTCAGCAGAGTTAAGGCCTGTTAACAGCCTTGACCTCACATCTGTTAGGATGGCCATGGTGGGGGAAGAAGAGCGGAAAATAGCAAGTGTTTTGTTGTTACCACTTGTTGTTATTTGTGATCGGCTT
>SJYA01012096.1:0-12071 GCA_006410615.1 Neotragus moschatus
TGTATGGCAAAATGAGTACAGTATTGTAAAGCAAAACAAACTAAAAAATAAAAATTTAATAAAAAGAAAGATATATATTTCCCATTAGAAATAAAATGTAAGAAATAAAAAAAAAAGACAGTGTGGTACTGGCACAAAGACAGTAATGTAGGTCAATGGAACAAGATAGAAAGCCAAGAGATAAATCCATCACTTATGGTCACCTTATCTTTGACAAAGAAAGAGTACACAATGGAGAAAAGAAACCCTCTTCAATAAGTGGTGCTGGCAAAACTGAATAGCTACATATTAAAAAAAATGTTAGAAAGTGTTCTAACATCATACACAAAATTAAACTCAAAATATATTAAAGACCTAAATGTAATACCAGACACTATAAAACCCTTAGAGGAAAACATAGCCAGAACAATCTTTGCCATAAATTGATGCAAGATCCTCTTTGACCCATCTCCTAGAGTAATGGAAATAAAAACAAAATAAACTAGCAGGATATAATTAAACAAAAAAAATTTGCACAGGAAAGGAAAACATAAGCAAGACAAAAAGACAGCCCTCTGAATGGTAGGAAATAATTGCAAATGAAGAAACTCACAAAGGATTAATCTCCAAAATATACAGGCAGTTCATACAGTTCATACAATATCAGAAAAACTAACCTCCCAATTTAAAAATGGGTGGAAGACACAAACAGACATTTCTACATAGTGAGAAGATATTTTATAATACCATAAGCACAGCTTAGTGCTCTTTGATGATCTAGGAGATGGAAAGGAGGCTTAAGAAGGTGGAGATATACATATGCTTATAGCTGATTCACACTCTGTGTGTCAGCAGAAACTGACACAATACTGCAAATAAATTATCCTCTAATTTAAAAGAAGGAAAGAAAAGCTCAAAGAAACAAAACTAAAATAAACATAGAGATCCAAGCCTAAATGCACTATAGTCACTGTATTGAGAGACAAATACAAAAAAGTCTCAAAAACAGCAATAAAAATGACTCTAAATGCATAGGGGTAAAACAATATGATGAGTAGCTGACATCATGAGAAGTAATGGACACCAAAAGGCAGCAAGACAGTAGATTTGGAATGTTAAAAGACAAAAGTGAAAAGACCCAAGAATTCCACACTGATTCATCAAAACTATTTTTGGAAAATAATGCAGGAGGTGGGAAAGGCATTCACATACAAATAAAAATTAATTTGCTGCTCCCTCAAGCCAACACAAGATGGCAACTTAAATCCATCCTAAACAATAAATAACCATGGAAAAGGTAAGTATATAGATATATAAAAAGACTGAATAAGTCTTTTGGTTCAAGGTGGCGAAGTAGAAGGATCTGTGGTCATCTCCTCCTGCAAGAGCACCAAACTTGCAACTAGCTGTTGAACAACTATTGACAGGAGGATGCTGGAACTCACCAAGAAAAGATACTTCACACCTAAAGACAAAGAAGAAACCTCAATGAGAAGGTAAAGTGAAAGGTGTCTCAGTCATGTCCAACTCTTTGTGATCCCATGGACTATACAGTCCATGGAATTCTCCAGGCCAGAATACTGGAGTGGGTAGCCTTTCCCTTCTCCAGGGGATCTTCCCAACCCAGGGATCAAACCCAGGTCTCCCGCATTGCAGGAAGATTCTTTACCAACTGAGCCACAAGGGAAGTCCAAAGAGGAGTGCAATCACAATCAAATCAAGCCCTATACCCACCAGGTGGGTGACCCACAGACTGGAGAACAATAATACCAAAGAAGTTCTCACTCTATTGTGAAGGTTCTCAACCTCATGTCAGGCTTCCCAGCCTGGGGGATTTGAATCCCCAGGGATTGTNACTGAGCCACAAGGGAAGTCCAAAGAGGAGTGCAATCACAATCAAATCAAGCCCTATACCCACCAGGTGGGTGACCCACAGACTGGAGAACAATAATACCAAAGAAGTTCTCACTCTATTGTGAAGGTTCTCAACCTCATGTCAGGCTTCCCAGCCTGGGGGATTTGAATCCCCAGGGATTGTGGCCTTGAGGGCCAGCAGGGTATGATTACAGGCCTTCCAGAGGACTGAGGGAAACAGAGACTCCAATCTTGGAAAGCACAAACAAAATTTTGTGTGCACCAAGTCCCAGAGGAGAGGAGCAGTGACCACAGGGGAGACTGAACCAAAACTACCTGCTAGTGTCAGAAGGCCACCTGTGGAGACATGAGTTGGTAGGTGCTCACCACAGGGACGAGGGAACTAGAAGGTCCCCCTTAGTGTAAACCCTCTTGGAGGTGGCCATTAACCCTACCATAGAGCCCATAGACACCAGGACTGGGTTGCCTCAGACCAAATAACTACCAAGGAGGGAGTGCAATACCACTCATCAGTAGATAATTGGATTAAAGCCTTAATGAGCAAGGTCCTGCCCACCAGAGCAAGACTCAGTTTTTCCCACATCAGTCCCTTCTATCAAGAAGCTTATGCAATCTTCTTAGCCTCATCCATCAAAGGACAGACAGAAGGAGCAAGAAGCACAGTCTCACAGTGGCTAAAACAAAAACAATATTACAGAAAGTTAATCATTATGTAAAATCAGAAAGTTATGTCCCAGATGAAAGGATGAGATAAAATCCCAGAAAAACAACTAAACAAAGTGGAGATAGGCAACCTTCCAGAAAAATAATTCAGAATATTGATAGTGATGATCCAGGATCTTGGGAAAAGAATGGAGGTAAAGATTGAGAATAGGCAAGAAATGTTTACCAAAGGCCTACAAGAACTAAAGAACAAACAAACAGAGAAGAATAATACACTAGAAGGAATGAATAACAGAATAACCGAGGCAGAATAAGGGATAAATGACCTGGAGGACAGAATGGTGGAAATCACTGCCACAAAACAGAATATAGAAAAAAAGAATGAAAAGAAATGAAGACAGCCTAAGAGACCTCTGAGATTACATTAAACACACCAGCATTTGAATTATAGAGGTCCCAGAAGTAGAAGAGAGAGAGAAAGGACCTGAGAAAATATTTGAAGAGATAATAGTTGAAAATTCCAGAACATGGGAAATGAAATAGTCAACCAAGTACAGCAAGCACAGAGTCCCAGGCAGGATAAACCCAAGAAGGAACACAGCAAGACACATAGTAATCAAACTAACAAGAATTAAAGACAGGTAAAATATTAAAAGCAACAAGGGAAAAATGACAAATAACACAAGGGAACTCCCATCAAGATATCAGCTGATTTCTCAACAGAAACTCTACAAGCCAGAAGGGAATGACATGATATATTTAAAATGATGAATAGGAAGAACCTACAATCAAGAATACTTTACCCAGCAAGACTCTCCTTCATACTTTATAGAGAAATCAAAAGCTCTTCAGACAAGCAAAAGTTAAGAGAATTCAGCACACCACCAAACCAGCTTTACAACAAATGCTAAAGGAACTCCTCTAGGCAAGAAACACAAGAGAAGGAAAAGACCTACAGAAAATAAACTCCAAACAATTAAGAAAACAGTAATAGGATCATACATACTGATAATTACCTTGAATGTAAATGGACTAAATGCACCAACCAAAAGACATACACTGGCTGGGTGGATGAAACTATGTGCATATATGCACTTCCACTTACCACATCATTCTGGTTGACATCCCTCAAAGTTGTATGTATTATTTTATATTGTTAAGTTAATCACATTCCCATTATGGCTCAAAATTATAATTATTTTTTATTTTTGTCTGGCTACTGATTGTGAAAACTGATAAACATCTTTTGCTCTTATGATTATGTAACACTCACTTAATACCATTGTATCATGATTGGTCAACAGAAAAAGAATAGAACTCTGTATCATCAAAACTAGGATTTAATGGGAAAACCTGTAATCACTTTTTAAAAATCCAGATGCATATCAGAACTATCTTGGAATTTTTTGAAAAATATCAACGCTCAGGTATTGGTTTTTTTCTCCAGAGCTCCAGATATGTTTCTAATGAATACTCATGTTTAAAAAAAACTGGGTTATATGATGATCTTTTACTTTTATCTAGTTTGTTTCACTTTTTCTATTTCATATTCAGTGCTCTCATTTCATTTAGTTTATGTTCTCCAACTTCTTCATCTCTTTTTTTATGTTCTTTCTCAAACCTTTATCAAGTGTAGCAGAAAAGTTTTTGTATACATATATATATGTATACTATATATATATATTAAACATTTATGAATTTTTGCCTAACTAAAAAAATTATGACATTTTGATTCCACTTGTTTGACTTAGTATGCATAGAATGTGAGATTTCTAATTAAAAATAGACATGCAACAAGAAACAAAAATTTACTGTATAGCATAGGGAACCATGGCCAATATTTTATAATAACTTATGATGGAAAATAATTTCTAAAATAGTATATGTGTATTTGTATAACTGAATCACCATGAAACATTTTAAGTCAACTACACTTTTAAAATATATATATTTTTAAAAGACTATAAGAATATATTTTCTTTTCTTTTTTATTTAAAATGCATATCACAAAACAATAAGGATGGTAAAACTATATGTTAGGCATATAACCTAAAGATATAATATATGTGACAATAGGAGCACAATGGAGGAAGGAAAAACTGGAGCTGTACTGCAAGAAGATTTCTATATTTTACTGGAAGCAAATCACTGTTAACCTGAAGTAAACTGTAATAAATTAAGATGCATGGAGAGCCAATATAGTGGAGCAGAAGGACTTGAGTTCACCTCTTCTCATGAAAATACTGAAATCACAACTTACTGCTGAACAACCATTGACAGAAAAGACTTGAACCTACCAAAAAATATATTCAACATCCAAAGATAAACAGAAAACCACATCAGGATTGTAGGAGGGGGCACCTCATGATGTAATCAAATCCCATAACCACTGGGTGAGCAATTCACAAACTGGAAAATAATTAGACCATGTGGACTTAATTGATATTTCTAGAACATATGAGGCAGCAGAATACACATTCTTCTCAAGAGCACATGGAACATTTTTCAGGATAGATCACATGCTAGGCCACAAAGGAGGCCTTGGTAAATTTAGGAAAATTGAAATCATATCAAGCATCTTTTCCAACCAAAATGCTACAATATTAAAAATTATTTACATACACACACATTTAAAAAAACTACAAAAAACACAAGCACGTGGAGGCTGAACAATATGCTACTTTAGTATAACAACTAATGGACCACTGAGGAAACCAAATATACGTAGAAAAAAATGCAAATGAAAACACAAAAATCTGAAACTTATAGGACACAACAAAAGCAGTTCCAAGAGGGAATTTTATAGCAATACAATCTTACCTAATGCAACAAGCAATATCTCAAATAAACAACCTAACTTTACACTTTACATCATACATCAAGGGGCCTCCTCAATGGCTCAGTGGGTAAAGAATCTTCCTGCAATACAGAAGACATGGGAGATGCAGGTTGGATTCCTGGGTCAGGAAGATCCCCTGAAGGAGGAAATGGCAACCCACTCAGTATGAAAAATCCCCAGGATGAGGAACTTAGCAGGCTATAGTTCATGCAGTTGCAAAGAGTCAGACAACACTGAGTGACTAAGCACAGCATAGCACAATCTTACACCTAAAGCAACTAGAGAAAGAAGAACAAACAAAACCCAGGTACTGGTAGGAAATAACTCATAACAATCAAAGCAGAAACAAATGAAATAGAGATAAAGAAAACAATATAAAAGATCAGTGAAATGAAAAGGACCTACTGTATAGCATAAGGAAGTCTACTCATTATTCTGTAACAACCTACATAGGAAAAGAATCTAGAAAAGAATGGATAAATGTATATGTATAACTGAACCATTTTGCTATACATCCAAGATTAACACAACATTGTAAACAAATATATTTCAATATAAAATAAAAACTAAATTTAAATTGATGCATATTTTAACTCATAATAATTTTAAAATATGGTATAAAAATGAAAGACAATTTAAATGGTTTACAGTTACATATTTGCTTAGCACAAAGAAAGCTGTAAAGGAGAAGAGAGGGGTACAAAAGAAATAAAACATAGCAAAATCAAATAACAAAATGACAGATAAATTCAGCCATATGAGTAATTTTATTACATATAAACACACATTTCAATCAAAAAGAAATTGTCAGACTGAATTTTTTTGAATGATAGCCCCTGCAAACAACAACAAATGAGAGCTGAAATGGCCATATCAATACCAGTCAAAAAAGATTTTAACACAAAAATATTACTAAAAAAAAAGGAGGGAGATATAGTAATGATGAAAGTTCTATTCACATGAATGTTATAATAATTATAAAATACATGTGCCTAACAACAGATCTTCAAGACATATGAAACAAAAACTAATACATGTGAAAAGAAAATATACAATTCAACAGTGATAGGTGAGGACTTCAATACCCCACTATCAACAATTGATATAAATTATATAGAATATAGGTAATGTATAAAACTTAAACAAAACTACTGGCAAGCATGATGTATCTGCTATTTGTAGAATTCTCCACCAAACAAAAGCAGAATACACATACTTTTCAAGCACAAGTAGAATATTCTCCAGAAAAGACAAAATGGAAGGCTATAAAACAAGACTCAATAAAATTACAAGGACTGACGTATGCAAAATATGTTCTATGAAAATTGAACTAAATTAAAAATAAAAAACAGAAAGAAATATAGACAACCCTCAAATATCTGTAACTTAAAAAATACACTTCTCAATAACCCATATGTCAAACAAGAATACCATATTTAAATACCTCTCAAAAAGCACTAACATCAATTTTGCTTCTCTTGCCCATTTTGAAGAACAATCTACTTTGACTGTTTTATAGACTTGTCAAGATTGTCTAAGTGAAGATTTACAAACAGTGATAAAAGCAAAATATGTGACTCTAATGAATCATGTTCTGATTTATGTAGAATGAAAAGAAAAATTAAATAAACCTGGAATCATCTCTCAAATGAAAATATTACAAATAAATTGCTAACAAATCTTTTAAAAAGTAAATTATAAGAAAAAATAGCAAATATTTTGAACAGACGAAAATGAAAGAAGAGTATAGGTAATGAAGGATGCAGAGAAATGATGCTTGGGGAAAATCTGTAGCTCAAATGCTTATATAAAAATAAGAAAGATATTAATAACCTAAGGTTCCACTTTAAGAACACAGGAGGCAAAGAGAGAATATCAAATCAAGTGCCAATAGAAGAAATGAAATAATAAAGATTAGAGCAGGAATCAATGAAATAGAAACCAAAAAAAAATGTACAAAGAAAATTAATGAAAGTAATCTGACCTCCAAGCAGCAGCCATGGAAACCTTATGGTCTTCCTGAAAGCATCTGAATCTATGGAGAAGATCATTAAAATAAGACTTAGGTGGCATAGTAGCAAGAGGAAATGAGGAACTGAGAGTCTAGTGAAAATAAACTTATTGGAAATGGATTTTCTTTCTGGCTAGCGGAATAGCCTGAGAAAATGTTTAAAGATCAAGAATTTTAAAATTTTTATTTCTTTTTAACTGAAGGATAATTGTTTTACAGTACTGTGTTGGTTTCTGTCAAACATTAACGAGTATCAGAAAGCCTGAGAACTTTAAATACATACACATCTATAAGGGAAGAAGCAAAGAGGATGGTAATGAAAAAATGAAATGTCTTTGTAACTGAGAGAATAGACAGTTTTAGATGAAATGCACTACACTCTAAAGCTTAGAAAGTTAGATCTTAAGGCCTTCCAACTTTAAAAAAAATATTTCCAATTCAAGAGTTTATCCAATTATTTAATATGTAAAAAAGAAAATTAATGTAATTAATATTTCCTTTTAAAAAGAAACATCAAAAAAGTAGACAAACTTTACCTAGGCTAACCAAGAAAAAAGAGAGAAGACACAAATCATCAAAATCAGATATAGAAAGGGGGATATCACTAATGATTGCACTGAAATAAAAAAGTATTATAAGGCAACATTACAAACAACTTATGCCAAAAATTAAGAAAATTTGGATGAAATAGACAAATTCACAGAAAAAAAAACTAGTAAAATTTACTCAGGAAGAAATACAATACCTAAATAGGACAGAGAAAATGAATTAGGAAAAGCAAACAAATATATAAAACTTTTCTACAATTTAATTTCATGCCCAGATGACTTCACAGGAAACTTTTATTGAATATTTAAAAACAATCTTTCACAAACTCTTCTACACAGAATTCTTTGCAACTCATTCTGTTGCACTTATTCAGTATGATGCTCATAACAAATCCAGACAAAACATACATGAAAACTATATAGACCAATATCCCTCATGAATATAGATGTAAAAATTCTCAAAAAATAATAGTAAACTGAACTCAACAACTTTATTACAACATGATCAAGTGAGATTTACTTCAGGAATACAAAGCAGATTTAAAATCTGAAAATCAGTAAATGTAGTATACCATAATAATAGATTCAAAGTTTAAAATATATATATGGCCATCTTAATAGATAAAGATAAAATTTGACAAAATCGAATACTAAATTTCACAACAAGTAAGGAATATATCCTAATATATTTCTCAGCTTAATAAAGGACATCAATATATAGCCAAAAAAAAAAAAACCTACAACTAACACTATACATAATGGTGAAAAACCAAATCCATTTCCCCTAAGATCAGATATAAGATATGAATGTTAATACTCATCACTTCAACATCAAACTAGGGATTACAGCTAACAAGACAGGAAAAAATTAAAAGAATTGAAAAAGAGAGTATTTGGAGGAAAGGAAGAGAGAAAATGTGAGCTAGTTAAAGGCATCAGATCAGAAAAGAAATTAAAATGTCTTTGCAGATGACATGAAAAGAATCTCCAACAGATCTAAAAACAACTACTAGACTAACAAATGGATTCATCAAAGTCTTAGGACACAATATTATTATTTAAAAATTTGTATTTCTGTGTAATGTTAATATGCAATCCGAATATATTAGGTTGTTGCAAAAGTAATGGTGGTTTTGCACTGTTGAAATTTGCCATTTGATATTGGAATACATTCTAAAATAAATGTGGCTATGTTGTACATCATTTTAATGCACATTTCTCACTTTTTTTTTTGCTAATAACACACTTTCTGTTTATTTTATATTTATTTTCAACTAGGGAAATGATGTTAAATAAAAAGGAAATTCGAGTGATTTTCTTTAGTTCAAAATGTTCATAAAGCAGCAGAGACAACTCACAACATCTACAATGCATTTGGCCCAGTAAATGCTAACAAATGTGCAGTGCAGTGGTGATTCAAGAAGTTTCGCAAGAGATGAGAAGCTTAAAGCTGAGGAGCATAATGGCCAGCCTTTGGAAGTTGACAGTGACCAACTGAGAGCTATCATTGAAGCAGACCCTCTTACGACTACACTAGAAAATGCCCAAGAATTCAATGTCAACTATTCGATGGTCATTTGGCATCTGGAGCAAATTGGAAAGGCCAAAAAGCTCAATAAGTGGATGCCTCATGAGCTGACTGAAAATTAAGGGGAAAAAATGTTTTTTTGAAGTGTTGTCTTCTCTTATTCTATGCAACATCAGTGAATCATTTCTCCATCAGAGTATGAGAGAGGCAAAAAGTGGATCTTATACAATTGGCTCAGTGGTTGGATGGAGAAGAAGCTCCAAAGCACTTTCCAAAGCCAAACTTGCACCAAGAAATGGTCATAGTCACTGTTTGGTGGTCTGCTGGCCATCTGATCCTTTACAGCTTTCTGAATTCCTGTGAAACAATTACATCTGAAAACTATGCTCAGCAAATCAATAAGCTGCATTGAAATCTGCAACATCTGCAGCTGGCATTGTCAACAGAATGGGCCCCATTCTTCTGCATGACACCACCAGACCACACGTCACACAACCAACACTTTATAAGTTGAATGAATTGTGCTACAAAGTTTTGCCTCATTTGCCACTCTTCAAGCATCTCAACTTTTTGTTTTCCAAGGGTTCACTGAATCCTGAAGCACAGATTTTTATGTAACAGGAATAAAAAAACTTATTTCTCATTGGCAAAAATGTGTTAATTGTAACAATTCCCACTTCAATTAATAAAGATGTGTTTGAGCCTAATTATAATGAATTAAAATTTAGTGTCTGAAATCGCAATTAGGTTTGCACCAATCTAATAAAATTTAAAAAATAGTTATATTCACAATATCATCGAAAAGAATATAACACACTGTTATAAATTTTGCCTGAGGAGGCTAAAGACCTATACTCCAAAAACTATATACAAGATGTTGAAGAAAGAAATCAAAGATGACACAGATGGAAAGATATACCATGTTCTTAGGTTGGAAGAATCAGTATTGTGAAAATGATATACTACACAAAATAATCTATGGATTCAATGCAATCCCTATCAAATTACGAATGGCATTTTTCACAGAACTAGAATTTTAAAATTTTACATATGTATGAAGACACAAAAGACCTTAAGTACCCAAAGCAATCTTGAGAAAGAAAGACAAACCTGGAGTAAAAAGTTCTCTGGCTTCAGACTATACTACAGTGCCACAGTAATCAAAACAGTACGGTACTGCATAAAAACAGAATTATTGATCAATGAAACAGGACAGAATGCTCAGAAATAAACCCATGCACCTCTGGTCAATTAATCTATGACAAAGGAGGCAAAAATATACAGTGGAGAAAGGACAATCTCCTCAATAAACAGTGTTAGGAAAACTAGACAGCTACATTTAAAAGAATGAAATTAGAATATCCTTTAACATCATACACTAAAAAAAAAATTCAATCAAAATGGATTAAAGATTTAAATGTAAGGCATTACTATAAAACTCCTAGAAGAAAACATAGGCAGAACACTCTTTGACATAAATCACAGCAATCTATCTCTGATCTCTGTCCTAGAGTAGTGGAAATGAAAGAAAAATAAATAAATGGTACCATATTAAACTCAAAAATTTTGCACAGTAAAGGTAACCAGAAACAAAGCAAATATATAATCCATAGAATGGGAGAAAATATGTGCAATTGATACAACAAACAAGGGAATAATCTCCAAAGTTTACAAACAGCTCATGCAGCTGAATATAGAAAAAAAGCTAATCAAAAATGAGAAGACCTAAATAGACTTTTTCTCCAGAGAAGACACACAAATAGTCAAGAGGCACATGAAAAGATGCTCAACATCATTAATTACTAGAGAAATGAAAATCAAAGCTACAATGAGATATCACCTCAGAGCAGTCAGAATGGCCATCATCAAAAATGCTGATGATGCCATCACCTATTTGCAGGGCAGCAATGGAGATGCAGAAATAGAGAACAGACTTGAGGAAACAGGTAGGGGAAAAGGAGGTGGGACAAATGGTGAGAGCAGCATGGAAACATTTATACTACTATATGGAAAACAGCCTGGCACTCTCGGCCGCTGCCCGTGACCTCGGACGTGGGGTAACTCCTCTTAGCTGCCGCCCTTCGGGCATGGGGTCTTCCTGGCTTCTGCTCCTGACTTCAGACATGGGGTAGCTTCTCTCGGCCGAGCTCAGTGCTCTGGTCGCAGCTGAGAGTGCCAGGCTGCAACAGTGCAGGAATGGCTGAGAGGAGCTACTCAAGTCAGAGGTCAGCAGGGGCAGCCGGGAGGAGCAACTCCACATCCAAGGAGTGGTGGCTGTGTGGACGCAGGAGGGCCTAGAGGAGCTATCCCATGTTGAAAGTCAGGAAGGGCGGTGGTGAGGAGAAACCCTTCATCCAAGGTAAGGAGAAGCAGCTGCACTTCGCTTGAGCAGCTGTGAAGAGATACTCCACACCCAAGGCAAGAGAAACACAAGATGGTAGGTGTTACAAGAGGGCATCAGAGGGCAGATACACTGAAACCATACTCACAGAAAACTAGTCAATCCAATCACACTAGTACCACAGCATTGTCTAATTCAGTGAAACTAAGCCATGCCCACAGGGCAACCCAAGATGGGTGGGTCATAGTGGAGAGGTCTGACAGAATGTGGTCCACTGGAGAAGGGAA